>CM044900.1:25203258-25342945 GCA_024500145.1 Gentiana dahurica var. dahurica | reverse complement strand
AAAGGTTATGTTGTGTCTAGCATTTTTGCAAGAAGAAAAATTGATATTGTCAAAGCAAAATGCTTAGTAATGTAGAAGTTTTGTTTTATAATTGCCATGACAATACCAATTTTTTACCTGGCAATACCAATGGTCTTATTTTATAGTTATCATAAATTCACAATATACTTAAATTCAGCTCGAGTTCGAACCAGGGACGGATCTATGTGGCTAAGAGGTAGATCACGTGAACCCACTGAGATCCGAGGAATTTTTATATTAATAAAACGATGTAGTTTTATGTTATAAAATGTCGTTTTGTTGTTAAAAAATGTAATTTTAGACACCGGTGTCCCTACTGCAACAAATTTTTGGATTACTAAGACAACTAATGTTGTTTTTGTTAGGTGTAGTGCCCGAAAGACAATTATATAATTGTTTTAGGACAGAATTAATAATTCATCTTATTATATGCATATAATTAAGACACTACATAAAACCCTAAGTACCTCGTTTATGTAATCACATAACTCAGTGTATGGCTATACACAAGAGGATTGAATTAGTGAGATATACTTAAATTAACTTAGTCCATAGTGTTTATTAATCTGAATACAGGTCTCAAGATTAATTTGCTAATAATGCGCCCAGAACACTTTAGGTGTGACAGTCTTATCCGGACTGTCGGTAATAGGGTACCTAGTGGGGCATTTATATATGATGATAATCATATAGGGCTGGACCGATTTGATTTGAGTTCTCGATATAATTCCGTGATCAAGAAGTCTTATCGAATCACAAAATGATCATATATGGATTAATCTCAATCCTGAGGTGATCACAGACAACTGCTTAGACTATGGTAGAGTTTAATGTGTTAGTAAGGATCACTTCGCAGTATGTGGTCCAACAATTCTCGTTGGCTCTATTCTGGGATGAGTGAGTAGTCTGTGTATCACAGATATGGAATCCATTCCTTCCCTCGGAAAGTAGACAGACAGTTACCTTGTTTGTTAATCCTAGAAACTGATCGATGGCGCCAGTTCATATTATATTAGTTATGAACTAATTGATCACTAGGGGGTTAATGGTAAATAAGGATAAGATGTTTCGAGAAAGGTTTACGGAGATATCCCGAATCGAAATGAACATTCTATGGAGGATTTATCCGTATGTAATGATTATATTACTGGACGCTTATCAACTCATAGTTGAGTATAAGTTATCTATATTCGGCAGAGTTCAGTTTCGGGTTTATGGTGGTGTAATCCCAGAATTAATAGATTGAATATTATTGTTCGGTCTGACGAATAATTTTATTTAATTTATTGTAGCTACTGAATATGGGTCCATGGTCCCCGACGTGGCTCCTAAAATGCATATGTTTTCTCGTCGTTTCACCTCAACTAATATTAAATAGTTGGATTGGACTGTTTAATAGATATGTGGATTAATTGTTTAGTTGGACTAGATAATTAAATACATGGAAAAGAAATTTTTCGTGGACTCGGCCCAAAGTGATTAAAAATGTGTGTGACCTAATTTTGTATTAGGGTTGCCGCATATTTTATATATTATTTATTGGGAAATTATTTTTCTTGATAAATAATAAGACATGTGATTAAATTATTTATTTGTTAAATAATCTAAGGAAAAGAAAATCTTTTATTTATCTTTTTCAGGAAAAGGATTATTTTTGATTGATTTTGTATTAATTAAATAATGCCTTGGAGACTAGGATTTCTCTCCTATATAAAGAGAGTTCTCTTAAGCCTAAAATCACATGATAATTTTGAAATATTGGTAGTAACATAGCCTAGAATTTTCGACAATTTACTAAGGGTTTTGAGTTTCAGGAAAACTTGGGTTTTTCTAAGGTAGCATATCGAGGAGGTCAAGCGGCTTGAAACACCATCCACCTGGTGGTGCTTGGAGATACACGTCGGAAGACTGTGGCTTCTCATCTAACTTGGATCTTGGATTGAAGATTGTTCTTGGAGTTTATTCACCATAAACTGGTAAGCAATCTAACCCCCTCGCAGGTTAGATTTATTATTTATGTATTTTGATTGATTAGATCTAGATCTTGTACCTTCCGCTGCGTAATCGGGTGGATCTATGATCCATCCGGCGATATTACATCTTACAAGTGGTATCAGAGCCTTTGATCTATCAATCAAAGTATGTAAATTTTAGATCTAGGAGTGAAAAAAGCATGTTTAGATTGTTTTTTGTTTTTCGTTTGCTTTTCTATATGCATCAAAATTTTGTTCATGTATGTTGCCTTGTGATTGTCGTGGTTGAAGAGATGGATTGGGGTTGGTATTATTTACTCGATAGATCTATTGTAAACTCATATAAATTCGTTTATATGAGTATAGGAAATTTTGTAATTTTAGTTTCCTAGAAGTAGATCTATTTTGTTTCTGTTCGGTTTTTTATTTATTCCCGGAGATTGAGCCGTTGAAACGACAATCTCTCCGGTCATAATGAAGAATAAAAGTTTAAGGACATGCCCTCAAAACAATAAAGTTGCTGTTGTGTCGTAAAAACACTGCAGCCCCAGCTGTCAGTTCGTCGAATTTCTGAAAGAGTTGGACCGTTGAAACGAAGATCCAACCGTTCAAATTGAAATAGGAGGAGTTAATAACAGGTCTATAAAATTTCGTGACGATCGGAGTCCATCTCGATGTCCAATAGTTACAATAAAGTTGCTGCTGTGTCGTAAAAACACTGCAGCCCCAGCTGTCAGTTCGTCGAATTTCTGGAAGAGATTGGACCATTGAAACGAAGATCCAACCGTTCATATTGAAGTAGGAGGAGTGAAGAACAGGTCCATAAAGTTTCGTGACGATCAAAATTCGTTTGGATGTCCGATTGTCGATAAAACGCGGCAGCAGCAGATTAGAAAATAGTAAAACCCTAGTTATGGTTTGTGTTTTTTTTTTAATAGGTTAGATACGGGGGTACCAACGATCCATCTCGGTGTTTATTTTTTCTGTTATTTTTTCGTGTATGATCGAAATTATGTGATAGAAACCGGAAAATTGCCATGACATGCATCATATCATGATTCCACTCCAATGCATACATGTAACTAGTTTATTTCGAATAAATTAAGCATGTATAACTCGTATAATTAGTTAAAAAGATTTTTTTAATTAATATGTGGTAGTTAATTAAAATAAGTAACTAATTATAAAAACCGAGGAACCGGGTTTTGTCAATCGTTACGATTTTAGTGATGGATTCTCGGTGAATCTCACTTAGATAAATCGTTGAGTTTTTGGTGAACCCACCTTAAACAGAAACGAGATTACGCTTTGGTTGACAACATAGAAATCGGAAAATCTTAGTACATGGGTTCGGAAATGGTCTAACCATGGTTGGCCGAGTTCAACTGAGCTATGGCTCGATTGACTCCCATCCACGTGTGACTTTTGCATAGGGGTTCGACAAGACTTCGCATATCCGATAAGCCTTCGGGCAAAATGGGGCTTCTCTTACCGGATACGACCGACAGTCACATATGTTCCAACGAATAAGACGGCGTAGGCTTGCCTACTTAACCGACCCTGTTCGGAGTACTTTGATTTATTGTTTCTTATTGTCAAGACCGAAACCGTAATTAGTAAGCCCACCACTTTTTCAAATTATTGAGTGGGAGCGGGGAAGGCGACAGCCAACCCCACAGCCTCTACTATAGGTGCAAGCACGTGAGAGAATGGTGACACCTCGTGCCACTTTGATTTCGGCCTCCTTCGGATGGTGTTCACCGCTATCAAAATTCAATGCTTGGTCTCCGAAAGGATAGGATATCGGGTACTCGCCGGGTCACTGACCTGCCCCTCGTAGGCATACTTGAGGCGTACTTTGAGATCTGATATAGTAGGTCACACTCTTTATGGATATTTTCGAAATATCTAGGCTAGAAAAAGGAAGGTAATCAATGATTAAGGTCCGGGATGTCTGATTCCCTTGAAATGTTCGATTCTCAAAGCTTAATCATTGCGAGAGATTGTCTCAGTTTAACCGTCATAGTGCTGATATCAACCCTCTCGGACAGTACTATGCGAGGTTAAATCCTTGGAATGGTAGGATAAACTTTTTATAGTTTATAATTCCTAAAATAAAAATCTAGTAGTGAAAATTTATTTTTTGAATTTAACTTTCTGTCATATTTTTACAACTAAATCTGTAGGCTACTAAACTGTTAGTAATAAGACTTCATCGAAAATGTGGAAGTAACAAGTACGTTGTAATTATCAAAAGAATGCAGTTAATATTTCGGAAGAGATTTTTCCTTTGAGCCTTTAAAAACTTAAGTGACATAGTATAGGTATGTCACGGATGTCACTCGTGTTGAACGAGAGACAACCATACTTAGTTTACAAAAGATGATATAGGACTATCACACAAATTCATTTAGTGAATTTTAAAAGTGTAATTACACAACAAATTTCTAAATTGAAAAATTGGAAAATCATATACATAAGGCGTTGCTAGTTAGACGGTATTTGGAACCGATAAACTAGTGGGAGCCTTAGTCTTATGATTTGTTGTTTTTCTGAATCATTAGAAATGTGTAATAGACTGCACAGGAGTTTCTCCATTTATCGGAAAAACAAGAATGAAGCGTTTCTAGTCAGACAGTATTTGGAACTGATAAACTAGTGGGAGCTTAGTTCTGAGTGATTTTCTAATCTTTGAAAAATCATAAATACAAAGTGTTGCTAGTTAGACGGTATTTGGAACCAATAAACTAGTGGGAGCTTTATTATGATCTCTCAAACCATTCGAACAAAGTGTTGCTAGTTAGACGATATTTGGAACCGATAAACTAGTGGGAGCTTTGGTCTTATGATTTGATGATTAGAAAAATCGATAGTCCAAGCAAGTAACACTGAACATCCCACAGTTCAAGAGTAGTGTCTACTCAAACGAACTGCTAGTTCAAGACTATTTCCATCTAAGGAAAGTCGAGAATGGGAAAGAATGTTTATACGTGTTAGTCATCTAAACTAAGTAGTTTTAAGGCTAAACCGGAAAATTAATAAATTGGGAATTAGAGGATAAGGAAAGTGATTTCGGGTCACTGACCAATGCATCCTTAGCAATTTTCTCGAAAGCTAAAGTTCTTTGGAAGAACTAGGTAGCTTTGCATTAAGCAATAAATAAAATAGACAACGGGCAGTTATTTCAGATAGACTAGTGGGAGTGATATAAGGAAATGAATCTCGGATTCAATTCTTGAGTATCATAGAAAATTCATTTTCTGTTTTCGGATTCAGTGGAACGAACGTATTAATTTTCAATAGAATAATTTGTTTGTCTTATTGATGATGAATATAACATTCGTAGCACGAATCCAAGACTCGGATTTTTGTTTGATAAAGTCAGAACCACTAAGCATTACTGAAAAGGTATTAGTAACACATCTTAAAATATATAAACGCAAATGGTTTCCGTATTTCGATAAATGCTTCTTTCTATTCTATTAATTAGTCCATATTCCCTAAAGACAAGATCTGAAGACTGGCTTAGGGTGATTCCTATCTCCCAGTCAAAGGAACACTGTCTCAAAGGAAAAATGACTAAGTTTCTTTCAATCAGGAAAGAGTAATAGATTTAAAGAAGTAACATAGCTTGTTCATAACAACCTTCGGGGTCATATGAAAGGTACAAGCTAGTGGGAGCTTTTGAAGTAGTGGCATCTTGTCTGAAAACTATTCGAGACTCCGGTAAGTTTATCCAAAATATTTGGAGGAAATCTCTGATTTCACCAGAGATAGAGTATTCCATACTCAGAAATAGGTTATTGCCTAGTCTTCAGGACTGATGCTCGGCCTGCCTCCCAGTGAAATGTTTTCACTAAGGGATACACCATAAATTTGCCTTATATAGTTATTGATGTGCTACGATACGCTGCTGAACTCATTTAAGATATTGGTTGCAAAATAACGGTTTATGTTGTAATGAAAAACTAAGAAGTCTACCTAAAATATGCCTACGCATTTGTGGATAAGGAGTGAATTCGGTTCACCCCACATCCGTAAATATAGTCATTTAGCATTTAGTGCTTGAAGGTAGGACTGGAAATTTTGCGTACACGTTCAGAGCGTGAAATATCTTAATACATTGAGTAAAGGTTGATTAAAAAACTCGTAAAACCAGAGATTTATACTGTCAAACTCGGTCTGATAGAGTCTATAAATAACAGCTTTGGATCTTGAAGTATTTGTACTCAAGATGTTACTAACTGATTTGTTCAGTCCACATCCAACACCGGCAGTTGGTGATAAAACTACTAAACTAGATCAGTATATCGATCCACCCCGAACGTAGTGGGAGTATGGTTTGTCCATTACCCATTGCAGGACCTTACGGTCTATAGGGTAGATTGATGACCTATAGTCCTTTGTGGGCTGTGTAGGATCCTGATCATAGAGGTTGGTTTAAAATCCATAACCATGTGAATGGAGTTTGATACTCCAGTTCTGTTGAAACTCTTGTAGAACCACCTGAGTATCTCAGGCCCAGTGGGAGTAATTGGAACTACACGGAGAAGAGTCGAAAGAATAGGAAAGTTTAACTTTCAACGCAAAGTTGAGTAATTTAGGGGTGATTCCCTAAAAGGTAGAGAGTTAACCAGACCGTGATCTCTCTTACCACTCAGTCTTGCTTGATTTCGTCAGAAAGCGGGAAATAGGGGTGATTCCCTAAGACTTCCTTGCCGAACAACGGAATCTGAACTCATTCAGAACAGAAAGGTTTTAGCTAAAAACAAATGACAGATTCGTTACAACGCAGAAAATAGGGGTGATTCCATAAGACCTTTTTGCGAGACTAACGGTATCTTAATTTATTCAGAAAGAACCTTTGGCAGGATGCCTGACATAGCTTATATCCTTTGGGGATTAAAGAAAACCTCTAGGTCATTTCAAAGTCATATATTTTAATATGTGGACTTGACCAGAATGTTGATAAGTCTTTCGTAGACTGGGCATCAATATTAGTAAAGTACTATGTAGATTAGTGTTTGTAAATGGTAACACTGAAACAGTTGGAAACAACATGGGTGTGTTATCTGAAGTCAGAATCTGACATGCCATCGGGATTCATTCTAAAGGATTTGATTCACTCAAATTCTCGAGAATCGATCATTGAAAATCCCATCCATACACCTGGTTAAGATATTCTTGCATTTATGCAACATTCAACAATGTAGTCTTCCCTACCTCTCAGGAATAATTATCTAAACCTGCGGATGAATACTAAATGGGATGTTTAATGAATCCTCAAGTCTCTTCGGGAGAATGAGGAATAATATGCTAGTATATTCAGGTGCAAACTTGAATATAAGTGATAACACTGATTCTGGCTTTAGGTCAGATTGAGGATGATCGTTAAATCGATCTTGGTCTCAGTGTTCACTCATGTGATAAAGTATTATCCAGTAAGCCGATGCCACTTCATTGTGAAAACATTGGAGAGGTAGCTCATAAGGATTTTGCAATCACTAGAGGTCATAAGCATATTGAAATCGTACCACCGGATTAGATGGAAGGGCGACGTTTCAATCCCAAAGATTGACTCAAGCCGCCAACCTACCTGATCAATGTACCAAGTCACATGGTATTCGGATTCTAAGTACGCGCCGGGTCACTGACCTACCCTACAGCGGCACACTCCGGTCGTGCCTGGAAGGATGAATTACTAAGATGCGCATGGAGGGTATGAATCTTGGGGATATGTCTCAGTTGTTTTGAGCAAGTGGGAGAATGTTGTAGATATAGATATAAAGGGTGTGCTCTAAAACAATCAATTCACTTGTCTTTCGTGCAAGTGGGAGATTGTTAGGGGTAGTGCCCGAAAGACAATTATATAATTGTTTTAGGACAGAATAAATAATTCATCTTATTATATGCATATAATTAAAACACTACTGAAAACCCTAAGTACCTCGTTTATGTAATCACATAACTCAGTGTATGGCTATACACAGAGGATTGAGTTAGTGAGATGTACTTAAAATTAACTTAGTCCGTAGCGTTTATTAATCTGAGTACGGGTCTCAAGATTAATTTGCTAATAATGCGCCCAGAAAACTTTAGGTGTGACAGTCTTATCCGGACTGTCGGTAATAGGGTACCTAGTGGGGCATTTATATATGATGATAATCATATAGGGCTGGACCTATTTGATTTGACTTCTCGATATAATTCTGTGATCGAGAAATCTTATTGAATCATAAGATGATCATAGATGGATTAATCTCAACCCTGAGGTGATCACAGACAACTGCTTAGACTAGGGTAGAGTTTGATGTGTTAGTAAGGATCACTTCGCAGTATGTGGTCCAACACTTCTCGTTGGCTCTATTCTAGGATGAGTGACTAGTCTGTGCTATCACAGATATGCAATCCATTCCTTCCCTCGGGAAGTAGACAGACAGTTCCCTTGTTTGTTAATCCTAGAAACTGATCGATGGCGCCAGTTCATATTATATTAGTTATGAACTAATTGATCACTAGGGGGTTAATGGTAAATAAGGATAAGATGTTTCGAGAAAGGTTTATGGAGATATCCCGAATCGAAATGAACAGTCTATGGAGGATTTATCTGTATGTAATGATTATATCAATGGACGCTTATCAACTCATAGTTGAGTATAAGTTATATATATTCGGCAGAGTTCAGTTTCGGGTTTATGGTGGTGTAATCCCGGATTTAATAGATTGAATATTATTGTTCGGTCTGATGAATAATTTTATTTAATTTATTGTAGCTACTGAATATGGGTCCATGGTTCCCAACGTGGCTCCTAACATGCATATGTTTTCTCATCGTTTCACTTCAATTAATATTAAATAGTTGGATTGGACTGTTTAATAGATATGTGGATTAATTGTTTAGTTGGACTAGATAATTAAATACACGGAAAAGAAATTTTTCGTGGACTCGGCCCAAAGTGATTAAAAATGCATGTGACCTAATTTTGTATTAGGGTGGCCGCATATTTTATATATTATTTATTGGGAAATTAGTTTTCTTGATAAATAATAAGACATGTGATTAAATTATTTATTTGTTAAATAATTTAAGGAAAAAAAATCTTTTATTTATCTTTTTAAGGAAAATGATTATTTTTGATTGATTTTGTGTTAATTAAATAATGCCTTGGAGACTAGGATTTCTCTCTTATATGAAGAGATTTCTCCTAAGCCTAAAATCACATGATAATTTCGAAATATTGGTAGTAACATAGCCTAGAATTTTCGGCTATATACTAAGGGTTTTGAGTTTTAGGAAAACTTCGGGTTTTTCTAAGGTAGCATATCGAGGAGGTCAAGCGGCTTGAAACACCATCCACATGGTGGTGCTTGCAGTTAAACGTCGGAAGACTGTGGCTCCTCATCTAGCTTGGATCTTGGATTGAAGATTGTTCTTGGAGTTTATTCACCATAAACTGGTAAGCAATCTAACCCCCTCGTAGGTTAGATTTATTATTTATGTATTTGATTGAATAGATCTAGATCTTGTACTTTCCGCTGCGTAATCGGGTGGATCTATGATCCATCCGGCGATATTACATCTTACAGTTTTACTGTTCAGTGGCCCCACTGAAAAAAATTCGAATCCGCCCTTGGTTCGAAGGTATTCATGATCGAACTTGAAATCGATAGTCCTGTTAAGTTTATGCTTGGACTCGGGTTTCTAAAATTTGAAATGCGTTTGATTCAATAAACTCAATACACAATGCTCGACTTGATTCGTATCTTTGACACCGCTCGTCACCACACATGGATAAAGCTTGAATAAATGTATGTTTGCAACGATTCATCGTTATAATAAAAATGGTTTTTAAGTGTATGTTTGCAACATTTCGTTGTTGTCACATATAAAACAAGGTAAGCATAATGTAGAATTTTTGTATGTACAGTTGAACGGTTGTTTTATTCGCATCCTGTAATTGTATGGTATATATACCTCGAAAAAGAGAATTGATACGGATACAACCGTCATTTCATAATGAGTGATACACCGGTTATGTACACCGTTGATCATAATTACTTATATCACGATCAACGGTCCAGATAACCGTATTTTGACACAAGCACTTCGGCTTCCCTATTCGATGGGTACGAGTGTGAAATCATTGGTTCTACTCGGCCTAAGGCAAACTTTAATAAATACATGAATGAATTCTGGATTAATAAAGACTGTTAGTACGAGTCACCTTTGATAACTACTACAATGCTCTAAAGAGGAGCGAAGCCACTCGTAAGAGATGTACGCCCAGAATTTAATGCTCGACAGAGAAGTGCCTAAACAGAGAGCGGGAATGCCCAGCATGCGGTAGTCAAAAAAAAAAAAAGCACGGTTCTAAAGCCGGTCCCATGAACATCATACGTCACGTTTGTGTCTGTATTACAACTACTTTAAAAATTGGAGTGCAAGTATCACCCCAATTTAAAAAAACACAACGTTATTTATTTGAATAAAATAATATTTTGGCCTAATTTTCATATCACAATACATAACATCCACATAAAAAATGATACAATCCAAATAGAATATCAACCAAAATAATTTAACTATGATTAGATGTAATATAATTTAATGATTTTTTTTAGAAACAATTTAATGTTTTTTGTATAATTCTACTTCCGGTTTAAAATATAAGCCATCCTAGCTTTTTGAAGCTCAATAAATTATCCAATTTTGATGGTTTTAGACTATAATGCCTTTAGGATTCATTTAATGGTGTATGAAAGATCATGTATTGAAATGGGTAAAATAGGGGGGAAATCCATTAATTATAGAATTGAAATTTGAAAATGACTTATATTATGGGATAAATTAAAAATGCTAGGATTACTTATTGAGTTTGTTTTGGAAAGAGTTTTGGGGGAATGAGGGAGAATGACAGAAATATTTCATCAATTGAATAGAAGGACAGTCTTTTGAAACTTTTGCATAAAGGACAAAACTATTTATTCACTGTCGAAATTCACTTGTGTTCGAAATTCACTGTTTAAATTCACTGCCAAAATTCACTGTCGAAATTCACTAATTTTCAAAATTCATTGTCGAAATTCACTGATTTTCGGGATTCACTGTCTTTGTCGAAATTCACTGATTTCGGGATTCACTGGGGAGATTCACTGATTTTCGGGATTCAATGTTTGTCCTTCTCGTTATAAAAATTATGCATTTGTCCTTCTCCCTATGAAAAATATGTAGTTGTCCTGATACTTAAAAATATTCCAGATTGTGTCATTATCCCTAATTTTCCAAAGAGTTTTTTTGGGGCTTTTTTTACAACACATCACCAATCATTTCTTACAATTCTCCCACCAATCAAATCTTCAATTACAAATAAAAAAATATTAAATCATCTCTCATCATTTCACTTTATCAACTTTATTACATTTTTTACCATTATTTTATTCAATATTCTACTTTATTTCACCAATCATTTCATAATCTACACAAATTTCAATTATTTTATCTATAAAAAAAAACCCCAAAAAAAATGTGTATATGGGTATAAGATTTGGATTATGTAATTAAAAATTCAAAACGTATAATATGGGGTAATTCTGAAAATTCAGAGCTGAGCGGCTGAGCCCATTGGGAATCTTCCGCAACGCGGTACAAGAGAAAATATACATTCAGGTCACTGTAGACACCCATATTTCAAGTCAGGTCTGTTCAGGCCTGACATTTTTTTTAAGTTGCCCGTGCCTGTTACACGGGTTCGTGCCTTTTTTCCCCCATATCACGTGGATTGTAATAAAGGCCACGTGGAAGTTCAAATGGTGCCAAAAGTTTCAATTCCACGAGACCTGGGGGAAATTCCACGTGGGAAAGGAAACGCAACGTGGAAAATATCCACGGGCCCGTGGAAATTGTAAAACATACACAGGGCACTTTATCTTCTTCTTCCTCACTTTTTACCTGAAAAAAAATCGCCCCCACACAGCAAAAGAAAAAATACGCACAGCCCCACATCCCTATCCCCACAACCCTATCCCCACATCCCTATCCCCACATCCCTATCCCCACATCTGTAGATTAATTTCACGAGGAAGGAATTACCTCTCACGGGCAAGAAGGTGTTTGACACGGGTTAGTTTACATTGCGTGGAATTGGAACCGGGAGTGGATTGAAGCTTTATACTCTCCAATGGCCGTTATTAATTTGGAAGAATATCCTCTAGTAAGTTATTTACAGTTTATTAGTTTTAATTTTGATGAATTTGCCCCCAAATTTTATTGAACTGCCACTTTTTATTTCAAATTGTGATATTGTAATGTTATCGAAATTGTGATATAATAATCTTATTGAAATTTTGGTTGCGAAATTGTGATATAGTATGTTTATGTATTGACCCAAAAAAAATCGAAATTGTGAGATAATTTGTTAAATTTTGTAGTAATGATATTGTAAAATTTTCTCTATTGTAGATTTTTTTATATTGTAGAAATTATGATTATAAGATAGGAAATTGTAGTAATGATATTGTACAATTTTTGAAATTGTAGAAATTATGGTTATAAGATATTGGACCTTTCGAATTATGTATATTGGGAAATTTGTAGAAATGTTGATGTTGTAGAAATCTTGACGTTGTTGAAATTATGATATTGTAATTATTATGCTTATTTGATTGGAAAATTTGTATTGGAAAATTTGTATAAATGTTGATGTTGTACAAATAATGACGTTGTACAAATTTTGATATTGTAATTATTTTGATTATATGATTGGAAAATTTGTATTGGAAAATTTGTAGAAATCTTGATGTTGTAAAAATAATGACCTTGTAGAAATTTTGATATTGTATTTATGTTGATTATTTGATAATTTAGAATTTTTTAAGAATGATATGCATTAATGTAATTATAGTGACAATGTTATTATTAGAAACGATAATGTAGAAATGATAATGTAGAAGTTTTGATATTGTACATAGTTCGATTATATGATATTGTATGTATGTCTTTGTTATAAGTTGTTTAGAAATTTAGTAGTATAATTTCCTTTCATGGCCTTAGTTCATTTTGAAATGTGTAGTTTGATACCGCTTTAGTTTTCATAATATCCGAATAATGTTATTGTTACGGGCAATCACAATGAAAATGCCCTAATTTAATAAATAAAAAAACAGAATTTAAAAACTAGAAACGACAAATAAATGTTGTTTGAAAAAATTCCAAAACAATAGAATTTTGACGTATTCTATGGTACGCCTCGACCTGATGAGGTTCTTAGAAATGCATGCATCCCCAGGGTGTTTTCGAATCCTTCTGATCCGCTGTGTCATGCCTAATCTCCAGGCTTTGTATTGGGGCTCCTGGTAGGTAGCTCGTAGAATTTTCATTAGGTCTGCTCAATAGAGCATCTTTTCCGTTCTCAGCAGCTTGGTAAAGCCTCCGCCGGAAGCGAGGCATCCGTTAGATCGAAAGCATAAGATCTGTTCTGTTGGCTCTGTCCATCATCTGATCTCCCTCGTCATCATCAAATATTCTATGACGCCGGTGAAAACAATCTTCTCTTCTCTTACCCCCGTCTACTGTCACAACACAACGAAACGAAAAATTTATCTTCTAGTGTGTATATTGGTTATTTCAGTTATATACACATATATTTACATATATTTACTTGTATAATTGAATATTGCTAGACATCAAAAAACACAACAATATTCCTAAAAATCTAACCATATATATATATATATATATATATATATATATATATATATATATATATATATATATATATATATATATATATACAAATGGTTAGTATTTTTGGCGAATATTGATTTTTTGCGTTGCTGTGGCTAAAATAAACACAGTTGGAAAAATGATTGTGTAATCGATAACAACACGGGTACCCGTAACAAACGAGAAAATATACTATTAATACAAATATATATATATATATATATATATATATATATATATATATATATATATATATATATATATATATATATATATATATATATATATATATATATGTATTAAGAGTATATTTTCTCGTTTGTGTGTGTGTGTATATATTCCAGTACATTTATGTATAAAGTTATATAGACACTTATTTTATCACATATTCATGCCATCGCATATATATTTATTATCAAGTGAAAGAAATTATACACACAGATAAATTTAAATTTTCACACAGTTTAAGCACACACACAGACATATACACATACACTAGGAGAAATTATACACGGTATATATATATATATATATATATATATATATATATGTATGTATGTATGTATAACTTATTTTCTTAAGTTTATATGTTTGTATATATACATTGTGATTATATATAAAGATATATATACACTTATTTTCTTAAGTTTATATATGTATATATATATATATATATATATATATATATATATATATATATATATATATGTATATATATATATATATATATATATATATATATATATATATATATATATATAGTCTTCTTAAAACATTTTTAATCACTTGCAGCTTACTAGTTATCCAACACCACGTGGGACATTGATTCATCCGCCTGAAAATTTTTTTAATGCCGAATTGCGGTTCCATGCGGAAAGTGCTACTCTTACAAGACTACAAGAGTTATTGCACAATGCTACACCAAACAGAGCGTTGTGGAATAGATTGGAGGGATCAGTGTTTGGTCCGTTTCTTCGATTTATAAGTAACAATTGGGAATTCAAGGGGCGGCTAATAGCATACCTGTATTTCAATATGGTTTATCCAGACCGAGACGACGAGCTTCATTTTAAGATTGGCGATAATAGAGTGAAGTTCGGAAGACGAGAGTTTGCATTCATCATGGGGTACAGATTTGGAGATTTGGATGTTGAATTGCCTGATCAGTCACGGTGTTTCGATGTTAGTTGTACTCTCCATAAGTACATCAATAATGTGACGTTGCAAAAAATCGAAGCGGCGATTATGGCATCGAATGACGTTGAAACTATATACCGGATGGCTTTAGTTTACGTTATTTATGGGTTAATAATCGGAAACGACCCTGGAGTGGTAATACCGGCCCAGATTTTTTATATGTGGAGAATGTACAACTGCTCGAGACATTTCCATGGGGGCAGTATTTTTTTAACAATTTAATGTATAATTGGCGTAAGATAGTATTGGAGTGTAAGGGGCTTGTACCTAAAAGAAATGGGAAACCGTATAAGCCACAGTTCTCCGGTTGTTTATACGCGTTACAGTTGTGGTGTTTCCATGCAATGCCTAGACTTATACAGTACGGGGGATATGCAACAGTGGTAGAAGGTCAAGCTAATGCTCATCCAAGTATGTTGAGATGGAAATGCACTACCGGCGGGGTCTATTACAAATCCCTGGTCAATCCCACATCCGGTGTTACTCCATGGGTATGTATTATATTATCATTGTTATCAATCTACATTGTTAGCAATATTTTTAAACATTGTATTTAAAATTGGTTGGTTTTGTTTTTCCTTCCTTTTTGCAGGTTGAGATGGTCGGTGATATTTTGGCAACCGTCGAAGATAGGCGGTTCGTAATTGGTATGGGGTTGCCGGAGGCGGAGGTTACATCTCCACCTCGTGAATTACCTGTTCCCCCCGTGATTGTCCCGGGTCCCGCCCCTGGTCAAAGAAGTGTTCCCCCAAGGTCTAATTTGGATGACGTAGTTCGTGAGCGTCCAGTAGTTGATGCCGAGGACGAGCGACCATCTCGCCAAGCCCGTCATGACGAACAGCAGAGTGCCCCGTCTACATCCGCAAACCCTCCGGGTACCACATCGTTTTCTCAACAATTCGATATAGGCGGTGGTAGTATACCTATTGTGGGGGGCGTTGTGCCGTTAGACTCATCGGTGCCCGAAATCACGCGTATAGTTGACAATGCGTTAAGAGAAGTCGGGACTGAGTTGATGGAAACAAAGGCCGAGTTGATTGAAACGAAGGCTAAGTATGCTGAAACGACTGCTAAGCCGAGTGAAATGCAGGCTGAAATGGCACGTCTGACAGAGGCCCAGGAAACAACTACCAGAGTAGTTGAAGAACGACATACGCGTTACCTCGAGTCGTTAAAAAGGGCGGCGGTGCAACAGGTTCGAATTTACTCCTAAATACAAATATAATTGCATTTATCTTGTTAACACAAATTTAAATTCACACAATTTCCTTTATTATACAAGGTACACTTAGGTCCCGAATAGGGACATCTGTATCACAAGCCTCCCAGGGCGGTGACTCACCTCCACATCTCCACAGGACCCAAAGCACACCATCCACCGAAGTTGGGCCGTCTTCAGCTACACAAGGTAGCCGTGAGATCGAGACCGAGACACCTGAAGGTTGTGATACAAACACGGACCAGACACCTCGAGGTTGTGATACAAACACGGAGCAGACACCTCTAAGGAATGTTCATATGGCGTCACCGTCCCAAGTCACTCCTTCCGGGCTTCAGGTATCGGGATCCCAAGCTGGGCCGTCTTCAGGTCCACAAGGCACACCATTCGCTCAGGGTCAACACTCGAGATAGAGCAAAGCATCCATCTTGACCCATTGAATGAATTTTCATTTGAGTGTGCTGGCCTAGGTCCAGAATTCGATATTGATGATGTGCATACGGAGATGACAACCTCGACAGACACTGGCACTCTTCTAGGGCCCCAAGCGATCCCAGGTTTGAATACAACAAGGGGGAGGGGGAGGGGGAGGGGGAGCTACAAAGAGCCTGCACTTCAAATAAAAATGGGCCTTCGATCGACGCTGAAGCCGATTGAGTACTTTAGGAGGGATAATACTACCCAGTGGATTCAACCTAAAAAACGGCCTGAGGATGATAGGCACACACCCGCTCGGAGGACTATCGAGCAGGAGAACAGCGAACTGAAAAAATGGATAGCCTCAAATGTAGGTGATATGACCAAGTTATTAGTCGGGGGGCTGAAAAGCGACGAGGAAATATTACCTTTCCCTGCGGATCGAGATTTTTTCAGCTGTATTTTGTTTCAAGGTCATCAGATAAATGCGCAGGTAAACTCATTTAAACTTGTATTCGAATTTTTTTAACATGTTTCACTTTTTTTTATCGTAATATTGTGACTGAGTAATAAATCCCATTTGCAGCACATTGACTCGTATGTGGGACTGTTGTCGGCTCGTATGGCAGCTTACCCTGATCAGGATGAAAAATATGCGAGTTTGTGTTATGCCTCATTCGCAAGTACTCTTGTGGCTGAATTAGAGAAATGGGAGGGCGACATGGATGCGGTGGTTCCGGCTGTTTTGACATTGGAAACTTCTAAATGGACCAAGAAAACGATCGCCTATGCTATCTGGATGATTAACACGGAGCATTGGGTGCTTGTGCGCATGTCGATCAGTGAATGGACCATAACGGTGTACGACAGCCGATACAGAAGCGGTGACTCGACCCACATTGACCAGATCATACGGAAATGGGCTCTATACATGAGGTTAATGTTATCGGCATCACAAGATTACAGGACAATCCAATGGATGATCGATCCATCTCAAACACCATTCTATACTATCCTGCACGACGAGACTGGATGTCCACAGACGGAGTACCGGTACGTATCAAACCTTATTAAGTTTTTTTTATTTCAATCATTCAGTTCTAATTTTATAGCTTTAATATGCAGGGAACGCTGTCCGGTTTTCAGTCTGAAGATTATGGAGCTTACACTCATCACCGACGCACACATATTTGAGATGACTGATGCAACTTTTCACAGGCTCAGGATCAAAATGGCTGTAGATTTATTTTGTCAACGTATAGCGGTGTAATTTATATATTTGTTGTTCGGGAGTCGTGTACATCCAACATATGACATTTATTTTGGTTATATCTCAACTTTTGGCGTTGTAATAATCATCTTCTATACGAGTCCACGGGTTTTTGGGAACCATGTATAACACATAAAACTTAAAAAAAACTTATTTAGTCGAGAGGACATAAAAATAACATCTATAGTAGATGAACATAAAAATAACAAAACATAAATAAACTGAAATGAAAGTTGATATATCTAGAAAATAAATACTAAAATAACATGAATAAAAGATAAACACTTTCATCATATTTAAGTTTCGTATGCGATAACGTCATCATGACCGTATGTCACATCATCTTCAACAAATTCCGGCACCCCGGCATACCTGACGCATAGACATGTTATCAGATACGGGAAAAATATATATCCATCTCCTGCATTGCCCTTTGCTATCTGTCGAATCCTTGACAGAATATACTCTCCAACGTCGAAATAGGAAGTAATAGATGCGTAAGCAAGGGCGTACAAATCAAATGCCGGTTCGGTGTAATTCACCGTACCATACAAATTGGTGGCAAGAAACATAATAAGGAAATGAAGGAATGGGCCATACCAGGACCAGGGTAAAGGGCGGGTAGGCCGCTGAGGCCTCACACGTTCCCACAGATGCGTCTCCCCAAATAAAACAGCCATGTCACGTTGTAGTAGTTCAGGGCCATCCGGAAAAAGAAAGAAATCCAAACCTTGAGGATATTCTGGAATGGCATACACGTCGTTGATCCATGTATTATTCAAACGGACGGGCACGCCTCGAACTATGACACACATTTCATTGAGCTCTGCCGTTGCTAGACAAGCGTAAAATTCACGCACAATAGACCGATTCACATGCTGAAAGCTTAATGGGCTTTGAGGGAGACCAAGCCACCCGTTATCTCGGAACAAGTTTCCGATCAAAGTAGGTAGACTTTCCATATTCAATCGTCTCTCTGGAACAACAGCTCTTGACATCCAGTTAGCCACGTACTCACGCCTCTCCTCTTCTGTTGTGAAACGGATTATGAGAGACTGCTCGTCCAACGACAAATCAACTTCGTCATTGGGAATTAATACAGGAGCATGGGGGTTAGCCATTGAAAGGTACACTAAAAAGAGATTATTCTATAAAAATAAACGAGAAATGAGAGGGATGAATGCTTTGGTAAAGGATTGGTAAATATATAGATTTTTTTTCTTTCAAAACTAGCATTGATTGAGTGGGTCGGTGTGAATTAAGACTCGTGTGAATTCCAACGATCCCGTGTGAATTTTGAACGATCCCGTGTGAATATAGCACGAGCTAACCATTGATGACCCACGTGAAAAGACGCGTCACTGTATCAATGACAATACTGCCCATGCACCCTAATGACACCTACGACGTACGACATCGATATGACCTCGATGACATGTCAAAACTAGACTAGCATTGATTGAGAAGGTAAGTGTGAGCTAAGACTCGTGTGAATTCCAACGATGCCGTGTGAATTTTGAACGATCCCGTGTGAATTTAGCACGAACTAACCATTGATGACGACGTGAAAAGACGCGTCACTGTATCAATGACAATAATGCCATGTGTCCTGCATACGGTCATAAATCACCACTTGAAGTAATAAATTCTCCTATGAAATAATAAATTCTCTTTTGGAATATGTAATTAATATATAGATATTAAATATATTATGATATATAAGTATGTTTGAAACAAATGTATTAAATGATAGTCCCCTCATGTGATCGTCAAAGATCATCCATTACAATTGCGAGTAGATAAAACAAGAAATAATAGAACATAACTCGATGGCCTAAGAAAGAAAAAACAATACATAATGGAACATAACTCGACGTCTTAACTCCGTTTCAGTCTGAAGACTATGGCGATTACAATAAATACGATAAAATAGTTAAACAAACCAAGGGTGGTCACTATAGATGACAGTGGTGGTTTCCGAAGAAATGTCATCCGTGTCATACTCCGGTACGTTAAAATCTCTTGCGATAGCCGTGATAAGAAAAGGAAAGTAGATATAACCATCACCACTACTGCCAAGCGATATGTCGCAAATCCTACTAATGATGTAACGTCCAACGTCAACTTCGTAATGGAGAAATGCGTATACCAAAATGTACAAATCAGATGGATGTTCACTCGTGTGTATAGTACCATGGAGGCTATTGGCAAACCATTCGATCATAACACGCTCCCATTCGGAAGGCAATTGACATCGAGCAATTATACGTTGCAATGCACGAACGTTGGAAGCCCCGTTGAAGAAATCACTGGATGCTTCAACTCCTCTTACACCATAGTAGTTATTGATCCAGGCCACCTCCAAGGAAACATCTACTCCGCGTACTTTGTGCACCCCTGATGCTATGGGACTGAACTCCCCAGCTACGTTTGACCTGACAACTGCATAGAATTCACGAACAATTGATCTATTCATAGTGGCTGTCGATGCGGGACTATTTGCGAGGCCCTCCAACGAAAATTTGTGTAGGAGACGCTTCATCTTGGTAGGTAGACTATCCCATTCAATTCTCTTCTCTCCGATAATAGCTCTATCTTGAAAGATCCAAATCCAATTATGACGCGCTTCTTCTGTTGTAAACCTCAACCTCAGTGTCTGCAAGTCGTAGTGGTGACTAATATCACCCCTCCTTTGGTCAATAACAAACACTGGTTGATGAGGATTGAATGGAGGATCCTCATACTCGGGGGAATTCGGTTCATGCCATTCCCGATAAGGGGAAAGCGGTTCAGACATTGTGATTAAGGCAATGTAAAGTAGAAGGTTATGCAGAGGTAGTTTAATAGGTCATGGTATATATAGAGTTAACCAGTGAATTGAGTGGGTTGGTGTGAATTAAGACTCGTGTGAATTCCAACGATCCCGTGTGAATTTTGAACGATCCCGTGTGAATATAGCACGAGCTAACCATTGATGACCCACGTGAAAAGACGCGTCACTGTATCAATGACAATACTGCCTGTGCACCCTAATGACGCCTACGACGTACGACATCGATATGACCTCGATGACATGTCAAAACTAGACTAGCATTGATTGAGAAGGTAAGTGTGAGCTAAGACTCGTGTGAATTCCAACGATGCCGTGTGAATTTTGAACGATCCCGTGTGAATTTAGCACGAACTAACCATTGATGACGCACGTGAAAAGACGCGTCACTGTGACTCTGCACCCTAATGACACCTATGACGTACGACATCGATATGACATCAATGACAAGTCAAAAGTAGCATTGATTGAGAAGGTAAAGTGTGAGCTAAGACTCGTGTGAATTTTCAACGATCCCGTGTGAATTTTCAACGATCCCGTGTAAATTTAACACGAACTAACCTTGGATGGCAATTATTGTTGTTGTACAAGTACGAGCCATTTCTCTCATTCTTCAAACTCTTTTAAGTTCATCTGAATTTTCTTCATCATTCAAGTAGTCACTTTAAACAAACCACTTCTTCACCTTTCAATTTATAATCTACACAGAAGCAAATGGATAATGATCGTTTCTTTAAAGTTCTTGATGGCGGTTTCGCAACAAGTTTGGTATGTCATTATTAATTAACTTACATTTATATCACATGTATTATGATTAAACAAACGTGAAATGTTTCTTTTTTCATAGACACTACCTCCAGCATACGTTAATAGGTTGAACGACACGCTAAGGAACCTAGATAGGGCCGTTCTCAAAAGCCGATTAGGGACATGGGAAGTGAGGGTTGGAGCCACAGACAATGGAATTCTTCATTTCTTTGGGGAAGGTTGGGAGGAGTATGTGGCGGCTCTTACTTGAATGAGAGGGAGTTTATAGTGTTTGAACACAGGGGGGGTTTCACTTTCAACACTATTGTGATGGATCACACCTATTGTGAGAAGACTTTTTCTGAGTCCGAGAATGAAGAAGATGGTGCAGATGATGATGCAGGTGCAAGTAACCAAACTCCTCATTTTCAACGGACGCTGCCAAACTGGGTATTTTCACATGGTTGTTATTATGTGGTGAGATATTTAAAAGATTTTTAGTTGTTTTCTTGTTTGATCTGTTTTCCCCATTTTGAAACAATATTTAATTTTGTTTGTGATTTGTAGAATATTCCAAAGGCATTTGCTAGAACAAACGACATGTTGCGAAACAAGACCGTGGAACTACGAATTGCCACAGGGGAATCATGGCCTGCTAGAATTGTGTATATGGTAAATCAAAAAGTTCGTTTAAGCGGGTTGAATGATTTCATTACGGACAATAACATAAATACCGGAGATGAATGCAGATTTGAAGTCATTGATCAACCTATAGAAAATCACGTCGTGTTTAATGTGGTGATTACTAAAAATTGAAGATCATTTATTTAGGAGTCATCCTATCGTATTTCATGATCACCCTTAGTTTATTTAAGCAGCATTTTATTGTTATCTCAATGTATCAGTACTCTTTGTTTTTATGTTTGTAAGGCCTGTTATCACTCGTTTGAACTACAATACCCATTTTCTATTAGGTGATAAAGATACAAAACATATAAGATAGTCATCCTCATACTAATATCAATGTCCCCAAAAAGATACAAAACATGTATAAAAACTTTCACGACTTTAGATACTACTACAAAACATGAAAAAATGAACAAAATGACTATATCAATTAGGAACAACAACCGTATGAAACGGACATTTAGGCCTTTTGTGTCCGGTGTTTCCACACAACGAGCAACGCCTACCAGAGCCTGGGACTGTCCTCTCATTAGGCAACCTGCTGGTCCTACCGCCAGGAGGTTCACCTTGAGAAGCAATCCTGAGGATCCTGGGGCGGCCCCGCCTCGCAACCGTTGTTTGTGTTTCCCCTCCTTCCTCAGTTTAGGTTCAGGCGGCGGAATGCGCTGGTTTGTAATTGAAGTGGGAACTATCCAATCATCCTCGACTGGAACAGGGTATACGCGTCCTTCATAAATACGCTGGAAACATTGAGCTTTGTAGTAGTGACAACAATAATCATACGGACTCTCACAACGCTCACTTATAGCAGCACAAGCATGTACACAAGGCATTTTGAGCCCCTGAAACTCTCCACAGGAATACTTCCAATCGCCATATTTACCTTTGCACTAGTATCAGCGTCCCCCACTTGGAACTGGTCCCGGTCGATCGCCTTTAGTGTGAAGGTTCTTCGGCATGCGATACTTCAGTCAAGAATTTTTCGGCTTCAGGGGCTAACACGGTTCGACATGCCAATGCAAGTTCTCTCCGCTCGCAATGCCATTTCTGCAACGTTGCCCTTATGTAGTCTAACAAATTCACGATACTCAACTTACGCGCATCCCTGATCACGTTGTTAAAACTTTCAGCATAGTTGCTTGTCATTATTGCATAACGTGTCCCTGGAAAATGTGATCGTGCCCAGTAACAAAATCCAATAGCCTCCAAATAACTAGACACTCTATTGTTTGGATCTTTATCCTGCTCTTTTAACTGCTGAAACATTATTGCGAATCGCGTTTTTGAAAAAGTATACGCGGCTTCCCAGAAAGTGTATGGACAGTATCCTGTGCTTCCGAATTTTTATTGAGGTTCATGACAAGGTGGTGGTAGCAAAAACCATGGTGAGCGTTTGGAAATACATCTCTAACAGCACCAATGATGCCAGCCCCTCTGTCTGATACGAACACCATGTCTTCACGTTCCCCGATTACCCCCTTCACTTCAAGCATGAAATACATCCACGCATCCCTGCTCTCTCCGTCGGTCACGGCAAACGCTACCGGAAACAGTTTATCACCTGCGTCTACACCGATAGCTACTAACAATGTCCCCTCGCATTTTGTTTTTAGATGAGTACCGTCCACGACTAAGACAGTCGACAGTATTTAAACCCGTCAATACTAGCTTTCAAAGCCATGAAACAGTACTTGAACCTGCCAAGAATATGGTCAGTCACTATGTCTGTGACAGTTTCAGGATTTTCACTCTTCAACATGTAAAAGTAGGCTGGTAATTTAGAATACGATAGTGGTACGCTTCCTCCGATTAATTCCAACGCTTTCTGCCTACAATGATATGCACGCTGATAATCAAGGTCTATGTTGAATACTCTTTTGACCTCCACAATTAAATGTTTTGTCGTGAACTGACTTCCGAGTTTTATGAGGTTCTCTCTAACGAGATGACCTATAGTTCCAGGTCCGGCTTGCCTATGATCGCCGCTTAATCGCTCCAATCCACAAGTGTGAGTTTCATTGTACTCGGTTATCTCGAAGTTATTGCAATCAAACACCTTTCTACCCACAACTTTCCATTCGCATTTCTCTAAAGTAAAGCATCGTAGTTTTAACTTCCCCTTGTCGGACCGGATAGGTTTCCACATGTAATTATTTTTCAATGCATGGTAACTCATTTTCATCTGCATATCATCCTTGTCCCTGAACTTTTTACCAATATACAATAATCCGTAATCTTCAGTCTGAAACGCCCCAACCCGTGGACATGGAGGAATTTCCGAATCCGGAATGTCCGAACCGAAATGAACACCTCTATTGCGATTAATACTTGCCATACTAAATCTAGGACCAATATCGGGGTTCTGTTCTAATGGTGCTCTCATAAAACTCGTAAACGATCCACCAATATTGGGACCCGGTTGCATCATTGTTGACATACCCTGCTCGAAAGGCCCACTCAAAAAACTCGTAAACGATCCACCGATATTGGGACCCCTTGCATCCGTGTTGGCATATGAATGTTCTGCTCGAAAGGCGCTCTAAGATAACTCGTAAACGATCCACCGATATTGGGACCCGCTTGCATCGGTGTTGGCATAATAAAAGGCGGACGGTCAAACTGCTGGCTTGTTCTATTCATGTTGACATTATGACTTGTCCCGTCTAACCGATGTTGGATGTACGGTGTGTGCGTTGTCCGCCTATAATTAGGCAGAGGTGTGTGAATTGGCCGACGAATCATATTCGCAATTATTCCCCAATCGTAGTCAGGTTCACTTGTGATGTCAATGACTTGTTCAGCTGAAGTTATATTCGGTCGGATGGCGGTTTCATTAAGGGATAAGGCTGATGTGTTAGGTACAACATGGTTTCGAATTTCGACTATAATCCAACTCGGATGTAAAATCCTCAATGCCTCTATCATTTTCTTCATGTAGTTGCTCATTTAAGTCAAATTCGTTCTCATCTTCCGTATCGTGATCGTGCATAACCGGTTCAGCGTTAACGCATAGTTTCACAGCTTCTTTTCTCAAAATATCATCAATGTAGCCTAGCCATGTATCATCGTCCAAAACATCAATCGGTTGGTCATAATCTACGTACATTAGTTTCATGATCAATGTGTTGTTTGAGTCATCAATTCCTACTTTATTACACACTTTGACCTTCAATTCATCCAATGTCGTATCGGTTTTCACACGAACCAAATACAATTTTCCTTTCTTATAAGACCATTTGTCGCAATCTTCATGGTATTTCCACTCTCCGCCAAATAAAAACTTAACGGACACCGTGTTGTTATCTGCAAAAAAACACTCATTTATCCACACGATTAGGTTTTTTTTTCCAAATATTGTTGGATTGACTAAATATTATTGTAAAATTATTCTTGATTGAAATATATATATATATATATATATATATATATATATATATATATATATATATATATATATATATATATATATATGTGTGTGTGTGTGTGTGTGTGTGTGTGTATATTTATATATTGTCTGTGTGTGTTTATATATAAATATATGTGTATATAAATGAGAAACAATATATATATACACTTATATATGCTAGTAGTATATATGTGTGTGAATATTGGTTTCTCGGTTATATACACATATATTTACTTGTATATAAGTGCATATAGCCAGACATCAAAAAACACATCAATAATCTTTAAAATAAATAAATATTCTTTAGCATATATACATACATACACACACACGCACACACAGTTAGGTTAGGTTAGGTTAGGTCAACAAAATTCAAGTTTCGTTCTGTTGTGTTATGTTGTAACAGTAGACGGGGGGGAAACAGAAGAGAAGATTGTTTTCACCAGCGTCATAGAATATTTGATGATGACGAGGGAGATCAGATGATGGACAGAGCCAACAGAACAGATCTTATACTTTCGATCTAACGGATGCCTCGCTTCCGGCGGAGGCTTTACCAAGCTGCTGAGAACGGAAAAGATGCTCTATTGAGCAGACCTAATGAAAATTCTACGAGCTACCTACCAGGAGCCCCAATACAAAGCCTGGAGATTAGGCATGACACAGCGGATCAGAAGGATTCGAAAACACCCTGGGGATGCATGCATTTCTAAGAACCTCATCATGTCGAGGCGTACCATAGAATACGTCAAAATTCTATTGTTTTGGAATTTTTTCAAACAACATTTATTTGTCGTTTGTTTCTCGTTTTTTAATTCTGTTTTTTTATTTATTAAATTAGGGCATTTTCATTGTGATTGCCCGTAACAATTACATTATTCGAGTGTTATTTGAAAACTAAAGTTGTACATTCATACAATATCATATAATCGAAATATGTTCAATATCCAAACTTCTACATTATCATTTCTAATATTAACATTGCCACTATAATATCATTAATGCATTTCATTCTAAAAAATTTCTAAACTATCAAATAATCAAAATAATTACAATATCAAAATTTCTACAACTAATGACAATTTTCTTATTGAACAATCTCATTATAATTAATCATTTCATAGCTTAATAATCAAAATTTTATCCTTTCACTACCCTAAAACTATAAGCTTTTACCTTTTCACCATACGAAAAATCGTAAATTTATATCTTTATAAGGTTATTTACCTCAAACATATCATCAAATTAAAACAAATACAATATTTAAAAAAAATAAAACAAAAGTGCTATAAGAAATGCTTACCCATTTGTTTAAAGGAGTAAGGCCGGTGTAGATTGATAATTTTTTTCTGAAAGTTTTGTGAAGATAAATTCGACTGAAAAAGATTGATGATTTTGGGTGAAGAAGATGATGGTATTGACTAAAATGTAGGAAAAAACGACAGTTGGAGCATTTATTAATTCAATTTCGATATTCCCACGGGACCGTGTATATTTTCCACGTTGCGTTTCCTTTCCCACGTGGAATTTCCCCCAGGTCTCGTGGAATTGAAACTTTTGGCACCATTTGAACTTCCACGTGGCCATTATTACAATCCACGTGATATGGGGGAAAATAGGCACGAACCCGTGTAACAGGCACGGGCAACTTAAAAAAAAATGTCAGGCCTGCACAGACCTGACTTGAAATATGGGTGTCTACAGTGACCTGAATGTATATTTTCTCTACAATTTTCACCATAATCGAAGTTGGTGCACTTGAATGTTTTCCAGCAACTTTTTTCCTCTCTCTTCTTTTTATCAAACTTTTTACTCTCAAATTTTAATTTTTTTTTGTTTCTATCGGCACCACAAATTTACTATTGACACTATTTTTTATAACTGACCACTACCCCCAAATCGCTTTTCGCCACCGCGGTACGTGCGTCAGTGCCTCTGACGCAGTGCCACTGACGTTGTGTTTCACTTAAAACGCCAGTGAGTCAGACGTTTTACACCTATGATACATTTATAACTGTAATATCTTTGCCATTGTTGGGAGAGATTCTCACACTCTTGAATGTATAAAGAAATATAGTGGAACATTTACTACAACCAATTGGTTTTAGTACAACAGTAAACACTTGATCTTTAACATGGTAGCAGAGCTAGAGGTCATGAGATCGAACCCTGGTTGGAACATTATTTAAAAAATTGTGCAAGTGTTGGAAGAGATTGCCCACACTTGAGGGGGGTGTTGGGACAGATTGCCCACACTCTTGAATAAAAATTGTGCAAGTGTTGAGACAGATTGTCCATTCTTGAGGGGGGGTGTTGAGAGAGATTCTCACACTCTTAAATGTATAAAGAAATATAATGGCACCTTTACTACAATCAATTTGTTTTTGTACAACACTAAGCGCTTGATCCTAAACGCCATTGACATTAGTATTCAAAACCAACATCACTGCCAGTGACACACGTACCGTGTGTTGCATAAAAATAATAAAAATATTATGGTGGTGTAAAAGTAATTTTAAGGTTCCTGGAATAAGGGAAATAGAAGCCGCTTTTTTTTTCTGGTCGAAAGGCATAACATTTACTTTTGATCTTATCGCTTCTCAATCGCAGTTAATGGATCCTGATCAGCCTTTTTTAAGTGTCCAATCTCACCGGCAGTGTACCGGGTCAACTGTAGCCTAGAATTGGTGAGTCAAGGTCGTATCCCACAGGGAATCTGGTCGAATACCAAAGTCGGTCTCGTCCCTAGTTCAGGTCAACACATGTATTGAACGTGGTGATTTGTCAGATCACCGGTTCTACACACTAAAATATACACAAAACAAAGATTTTAAACTATAGAACAGAGATAGCCGAGCTATGATCCAATCAACTACTCTCTAACCCTAACTCGTTTCCGGAAGTGTTTCGACAAACTCTAATGTTCTCGGCATCGTTGAAGGGTGTCGTCTCCTATTTCTGAAACTAAGCGCCAATTTCAACAACCTAGTTTCCTATGTCGAATTCAACAGTCCGCTGACCGGATTTAACTGACCCGACACGGTCTACGCTCTATGAGACGCTCGTTAACAACGATAAAAACCTCACACACGAAACCGAATCTGAACAACTCAGTCGGTTTTACACGGTGATCCTAGAACCCCTTTTCCCGCACCCTCTCGCAAAATAAATATGTAAAGAAGCCATGTGTGATACGATTATCGAGTCGCGAGTTCAATAAACGTCATTAGGCATAAGTTCTAGAACAAAAACAACATTGAGAATCTAACAATCAACACATCAAAACACTTCAATCAACGATCTAAGGATTCGATTTCGAAGGCTATCACATAACTCGACTATCGCGAAACTAGCTACTCATCATAACAAGAAAAACAACAAGAAATAAACAATAATAGTTAACATAAACCATGATTGAAAGCAAGAACAAGAAATGAAAATGAAATACCGAATATATTATGCCGTAGAAAATCGATCCACCGAGCGAAATCCCGTCAATAACGCGTCAAGCTATCACCGAGATCCTCCGGATTACAATGATCTACAACTAATCTAAGCTAATATACATCTAAACTAATCTAATCTAAGGGAAAGATGAAGAAAAACGCAGAAAAAGTGCAGAAAACGAATTGGGGAAGAGGAAGTGTGGATCTAGATCCAAAATGGGGGTATTTATAGTGTTTTATGTGTTCTGGACGCTAGGCGTGCGCCTAGGAAAGTGTAGGCGCACGCCTATGATGTTAAAATCACGTACTGAAACTTCTGGCCAAAATTCACTGCTAGGCGTGCGCCTAGCATTTCTCAGGCGCGCGCCTAGCTGACACACCTTCAGAAAAACAGCCATAACTTTGTGTGTAGACCTCTGATTTGAGTGATTCAAGATGCGTTGGAAAGCTCATTCAATTGTCTACAACTTTCATTAAGATGTCCAGCCCAGAAAATGCCTCCAAGGTGGATCAAAATGCAGATCAATGGAAGGTATGGTTGTAGTACCAACACGTTTTGATCCGTTTGAACGTTTAAGCTTCGGGCACATGTTCCAATCCTCGTATCTCGCCTTCTGGACATCTCAAACACCTAAGTCCTTTACAAAATCACAACAAATGCCACACATAATCCCTACAGGACACTAGGGTGACCGAGAGTATAGTAAATTACACCGAAAAAGACCGAGGATCCGGGACTTTACGTCCTAGGTCCCGAAATGATAACCAAGGTGTAAATACATCAAAATACAACCAAATGTCTCAGATAACATATAAAACAAGGTATAAACGGGGTATAATTACATAGAAAATGATAGCCAAATTTGACTCTCATCAACTACCCCCTACTTAGCGTTTGCTCGCCCTCGAGCAAAAATGAGCGATTCAAAAATAAAGATGGAGTCAACATTGCAATCATACATCTAGTTTATAAGAATTGAAATGGTAAAACACAAGTAAATGACATAAATGCATAAGATTTAAGTTCTACCTTGTATCGAGAAAAGAATGTGTGTGTGTGAATAGCTTCTTCGACATTCATCACTTACGACCGGTTTGGTTTATAGATGCATATGTACCAGGGTTACACCATAGGCTTATAACTCATAAACATCTCCACTAATCGAGGTCTAACGTCGTCTAGTACGGTCGAGCAGGACTTGAAGGGTTATATCGTTAGGCTAGGGCCGGGGCTAACGAAAGGATATTTACGATAAAATAGAAAAAAGAAGGTGCAAAAGAGCTTTAACCAAGTCAAAAATACATACAAAACTTGGTATCAACTTTGTCTTCAATCTTTCCAAATATTTACATCTCCGGAGTCCAAACCCTAACCTCAACTTCATAATATACAATACTACACAACACTTTAGTCCACTTTTTTGGACTTATAACAAACTATAAATATGTACATTTACCACTTCTGTTTCTTTTCTTTTCTTTTTTTCTCTTTTTTTTTCTTCTCCTTATATACATCAAAATTCCGAACAAGACCGAAACCGACACATTGTTACACTCCTCGTTCCGAAATAACTCGTAAATCACGACTCCATACCATTACTTACGTCTCAACAATACCTCGCAACATCGTAAAAATGTGCAGAACAAACAAGCTCAATTGCAAGGTAGTCAAGGATATGTAGACCGAAATAATGTTAGGGACATCAATTTTCACGGGTTAGTAACATGAAAGGCTAGTTCGGGTGGCGGTCTAACCACCCTACAAAAGGCTTAGAGGGGTAACAGTGGATTAATCGTTCAGGTTGGCCTTTGGCTCTGATCGGGTCAAAATAAATGCCAAAACCGTCATCCCGTACCTAACAACGACGACCTTTCTATTTCGCCTCGAAGTTACTAATATAAGTTCTAGGTAACCGGGTCATTAATAACTACCATAATCGTTCACTAGTCAAGGTGATTCATGAAGTCGAAGCTAACGTGATAGAACTACTTCATTCCTCAAAACAAGATCCTAACTCAAATGAAATGCATTCAAATAATCACTATATGTTTAACCAAAGCAATACTATAGGCTCAATGTATCAAAACCAATGTCAAAGGCATCAAAATTTCTAAAAAAACGACTCATTTACGCCGAAGGGATAACAATCACTAAGTATAACTCGTTCCACATGAAAACAAAACATCGAAGCTAAACCGACTACCCCCTACTTTAAAATGAAACACGAATGATAAGGGTAGAAAAGTTAGCTTACAACCGGAAAAAGGCACGAGTACGATCATGTGGCATCCGCAAATGTCCTCCCAGGGTACCTGTACTTATAAAATATACACAACCAACACCAAAGGTGTACAAGTATGGAGTATAACACAATAAAACTACCCGGATTACCACAACTCATCAAAACAAAAAACACCACACTAACCCCCCAAAACACACTTCTTCGAGTTATATAACAACAAAAGGTACTCGAAGTATCAAAATAGAAACTAAAGAAACACAGTGAAACACGAGGGGAAAGAAAAGCATTAAAAACACATTCTGAGTTTTTAGTCCTCAGCTCGACTTTCTACCCCGAACTATGTCAAGGATAGCTATACCAAAGGAGAGAAAACCATTGCTTCTCCCTAGCAAAATCGTAGGAATTGAGCACCCCTTGAAAATAAAACAATAGAAATATGGGGCTCAATCCCCACCACCATGAATGGTTCGATGAATCCGTTGCACAGAACAACGAATTCACTTTCCCCGAACTAAAACATATCCCAACTAACAATGACTCTAGCACCAAGTATGAACAAATAGGCTCAACATCAACAACAAACTCAATAGGGTGCACCCCCGAAGATATAACAATAGGGCTAAATGAAGACGGAACATGTGACTCAATAGATACAAGAGTCATACCACCCTCGTAGTGTTCCTCCGGGGTGATTTCAATCATACTTTCTTGCCCTCTCCTCTCAAACTCCTCAAACAGTAGTTGCACTTTAAGCTCCAAGTTTCGTATGGCTGTTTGCATTGCAGTCTGGCCATCTCGAAGCTCATTATGGTGCTCTTGGACCACTTTACTCAACTCTTCAACAGTTTGCTCAAGTGCCATCCGTTGCTCCGTTGAGGTCTCTGATTCCGGAGGTGGAGAAGTATCGAGTTGTTGATCAAAGTAACTCGGGGCATTATCCCACTCATTTCCATAAGATGCGGCGTATGGGTTGAACTGATAAAATGGTTGTGTTTGGTAACCCATAGCACCATAATTGTAATATCCGAATGGGTAAGGATAGGAGCCGTAATTGTAGTATGGATTCATTATCTGCAAACAGGGAAACAACACGAACACAATCACGGTAACTTGTCACCACCACTACCGAAGTAAATGGTGTGACACTTCAACAAAAACAAATAAAAGAAACTATAGATAAAAAAATAAGAAAAACGACCTAATCCTAAGAACTTAACTAACTTACAAGATATCAACCCGATTCCCCGGCAACGGCGCCAGAAAACTTGATCGGCCTTTTCTAAGTGTCCAATCTCACCGGCAGTGTACCGGGTCAACTGTAGCCTAGAATTGGTGAGTCAAGGTCGTATCCCACAGGGAATCTGGTCGAGTACCAAAGTCGGTCTCGTCCCTAGTTCAGGTCAACACATATATTGAACGTGGTGATTTGTCAGATCACCGGTTCTACACACTAAAATATACACAAAACAAAGATTTTAAACTATATAAAAGAGATAGCCGAGCTATGATCCAATCAACTACTCTCTAACCCTAACTCGTTTCCGGAAGTGTTTCGACAAACTCTAATGTTCTCGGCATCGTTGAAGGGTGTCGTCTCCTATTTCCGAAACTAAGCGCCAATTTCAACAACCTAGTTTCCTATGTCGAATTCAACAGTCCGCTGACCGGATTTAACTGACCCGACACGGTCTACGCTCTATGAGACGCTCGTTAACAACGATAAAAACCTCACACATGAAACCGAATCTGAACAACTCAGTCGGTTTTACACGGTGATCCTAGAACCCCTTTTCCCGCACCCTCTCCCAAAATACATATGTAAAGAAGCCACGTGTGATACGATTATCGATTCGCGAGTTCAATACACGTCATTAGGCATAAGTTCTAGAACAAAAACAACATTGAGAATCTAACAATCAACACATCAAAACACTTCAATCAACGATCTAAGGATTCGATTTCGAAGGCTGTCACATAACTCGACTATCGCGAAACTAGCTACTCATCATAACAAGAAAAACAACAAGAAATCAACAATAATAGTTAACATAAACCATGATTGAAAGCAAGAACAAGAAATGAAAATGAAATACCGAATATATTATGCCGTAGAAAATCGATCCACCGAGCGAAATCCCGTCAATAACGCGTCAAGCTATCACCGAGATCCTCCGGATTACAATGATCTACAACTAATCTAAGCTAATATACATCTAAACTAATCTAATCTAAGGGAAAGATGAAGAAAAACGCAGAAAAAGTGCAGAAAACGAGTTGGGGAAGAGGAAGTGTGGATCTAGATCCAAAATGGGGGTATTTATAGTGTTTTATGTGTTCTGGACGCTAGGCGTGCGCCTAGGAAAGTGTAGGCGCACGCCTATGATGTTAAAATCACGTACTGAAACTTCTGGCCAAAATTCACTGCTAGGCGTGCGCCTAGCATTTCTCAGGCGCGCGCCTAGCTGACACACTTTCAGAAAAACAGCCATAACTTTGTGTGTAGACCTCCGATTTGAGTGATTCAAGATGCGTTAGAAAGCTCATTCAATTGTCTACAACTTTCATGCAGATGTCCAGCCCAGAAAATGCCTCCAAGGTGGATCAAAATGCAGATCAATGGAAGGTATGGTTGTAGTACCAACACTTTTTGATCCGTTTGAACGTTTAAGCTTCGGGCACATGTTCCAATCCTCGTATCTCGCCTTCCGGACATCTCAAACACCTAAGTCCTGTACAAAATCATAACAAATGCCACACATAATCCCTACAGGACACTAGGGTGACCGAGAGTATAGTAAATTACACCGAAAAAGACCGAGGATCCGGGACTTTACGTCCTAGGTCCCGAAATGATAACCAAGGTGTAAATACATCAAAATACAACCAAATGTCTCAGATAACATATAAAACGAGGTATAAACGGGGTATAATTACATAGAAAATGATAGCCAAATTTGATTCTCATCAGATCCCGCGAGAACCAAGGTGGTCGCGATCATCGAACCACGCGCATAGCATCTATTCTTGGTAAGCAAATATCTATCTTTTTTGTTTCTTGGTGATCATACGATAGGGTTTTCGGAATCTAATCGGTTTTTTTTTTTTTTTATCGTAAAAGCTCATCATTTATCGTTTTGATTATAGTTTAATTTTTAAATAATAATCAATCGAATGAGAGATTTGAACTAAGGACATCTTAGTCTTTAGGCCTCAGCATTTACCATTAAGGAATGCCGCATCGGCGTTTTGATTATAGTTTCTTGTTCAATTCAAGCAATTCATCGTTTTCAGTATCAAATTGTGTGCCTCTAACGCAGAATCTCATATTGTTCTTCTTTTCCGCTAGTTTTGTTAGTGGATAGTTGGTGTATGGATTGTAGCCTTTTTATTTTATTTTATTATTGGGCTTGGAGATTGAAATTATTTTGGATTGTAAAATTTTATGGATGCATTTTAGTTGTATCGGAGTTGGTAGTTAATTCTGAACATAAGTTTCTGCCCAGACGGATTCACCCCACTAGCTACGCAATCATGGCCAGCTGGCAGTGTGATACGATTGCTAAGTAAGACTTACATGTTCAACTGCTCCGAGCACATGACGAGTGACTCGTTACCGTTTAACTTTACCCATGATTCGGATCGATCGTTATTTTGATATCAGATGAATAACATTCAAAACTAGCTACTATCACAAAATCGTTGATATCATGGAAATAAGAGATTAATATTCAAAACTAGCTAATCTCACAAAGTCGGGTTTGGAATTAGAGATCTAGACCTCCGGGTGTGGATCCTACATTGCTCCCTTGATAGAGGCTTTGCTCACTATATAAAATGAAATGATCGACTTTATGAGTTGTTCTAAGGTGGTAACACTATCATTCTTGGTCAGACAATTATCAATGTGTGGTATTGATTTTGTAATGGTTACTTAAACTTATGCTACTGAGGTTTGGTATGGAAACATGTTATGATCATCAATGTAGCATCTGCTGAAATCTAGTGTTCAGCTGGGGCCGGGGCAGGATCAGCAGGGTTGATCAACCTGCTGATGACAAGTCTACTGAAGACAAGTTTGCTGATTCCCAGCAGACTTGTAGAACACATCTGATGCATGTTTATTCGAGTTATTTCTGGGTATTCCAGTCATTTATTGGGTTAGCTATTAAGTCGGTTAGGGTTCGATTCCCAAGCTAGATTTCAGCTCTCCACTTTTCAACTCAACATCACTGAGTTTACTGAGTGGTCCCACTGCCAAAGCTTCTCCTTCCAACAGTTCATCCTTTAATTCAGCTTCTAACTGCTCTAGACTTACCACACCATGATTATTCAAATTATCAACCAGTCGCTCATACACTGTTGCAACAGCCATAACTTTCTTTTCCATCAAATCATCGAAGTCATCAGACGAATCCTCAATGGAAAAGCCGGTAGGCGGACCAGAGGGTACTTGAATGGATCTAGAGACATTATAGCTTACTTCTTGGTCACCAACTCGTATCGTCACCCGCCCGCCATCGCAGTCGATGAGGGCTCTGGCCGTAGACAGAAAGGGTCTTCCAAGAATCAGGGGAACATTTTCATCCTTTTCAATGTCCAAGACGTACCAGTCGATGGGAAAGGTAAATCTATCAATTTGAACTAGTACGTCCTTCAGGATTCCCGCTGCTTTCTTAGAGGATCTATCAGCGAACTGAAGGTTCATGGTGGTGGGTTCTAGAAGATCAATTAAACCCAGCTGCTTGCATACAGACAATGGCATCAGGCTTATAGATGCACCCAGTTCACACAGAGTTGGGGAAGACCAGGCCTCCCATTAACACTGTAAGCACGAACTTTCCAGGGTCACCTCTCTTGGTTGGTAAGTTTTCATAATTGATCATTGAACAATCCTCACCAATCAGCCTTTCCAAGTCTGACAACTTTCTTTTTGAAGAGACAACATCCTTGATAAATTTTGTATACTTAGGCATTTCAACCAAGACATCTGATAATGGAAGATTCACCTGGGTATTTTTCAGAAGGTTAAGAACCTTTTCATACTTCTTATCTTCACTCAAGGGGATGTTGCTCTTTCTTGTTGGAAATGGAAGCTTTTTTAGATCACTCTCAGAAAATACTTTCTTTGAAGATGCATTTACAGCTTTGTCTTCCAGATCCTTCCATCGAACAGCTTTTTCTATTTTTTTTTATTAGTCAGGGGATCAGCCTCCTGACTCACACTTGAATCTTCACTCCTCAGGGGATCAGCCACCTGAGGACTTCCAACGTTTTCACCTCTCAGGGGATCAGCCACCTGAGTATTCTCTTTTGGCAAAGGGAAGTGTAGGTGCTCAGCTTCCCCTCCTGCCTTATCAATGGCAGGAGGGGCTAGTGGTTTCCCTGGTGGGAAGGACCACTAACTTGAGTACCACTTCTTAAGTTCATTGCACTGGCCTCCTCTCTACCGTAAGGAATTGAAGGTACGAGGTCAGTACACGGGCCTTTGTTCAAATCGGTCTGAGCGACTTGACCACCCTTGGGATTCTTCTCAGTGAAACTAGGCAGTTGCCCAGGGGGTCGAGAAGCTAACTGTTCAGCCAACTGCCCGATTTGCCTCTCAAGATTTTTCATTGATCTATTTTGCTCCTCCCTAAAGGAGTCCCATTGAGTTTTGATATCACTAGAGTACGAGGGGCCTTGAGAGTTTTGGGGATAGGGCTGGCTGGCCCGACTTTGAAATTGAGAATTAGAATTGGAAGGCCAATTCTGATTGAACCTTTGGTTAGAATTGGAAAAATTCAAGTTTTGGTTCTGATTAAAACCAGGGTTTCTATTGAAATTTTGATTCAAGTGAAATTCGAATTAGGATTGAAACCAGAAGATTGATTAAACCTGTGGTTTTGGAAATTTTGCTGACCAGAAACTTGATTAGACCATGGGTTGTTCTGGCCAGAGAACGCATTCACTTCAGCATTCTGTCCGTTCATAAGACAGAATTTAGATGTGTGCCCCACCTCGTCACAATTTTGACATGTGACTTGATTATACTGTCCATAATCATGAACAACATTCACTTGATAAGGTGCAGGGGGATTAAACTGACACTGGTCATTCATATGGCCAGTCTGACAACAGTTTTCGCAGTACAGAACCTGAGGGTTCTGTGGAAAAGAAGAAGTTTGATTTATCAGATTTGAAATTTGAGATGCTGCCATCTGCTTCTGCAACATGGCGATCAAACTTTGCATGTTTACCTCCTCTACCTTAGGAGGAGGAGGTGCTTGAATAGCTTGATAGGATGGAGCATAGTTATATTTAGCAATGTCCTCGAACAATGCCCATCCCTCTTCAGGTGTTTTCTTCAGAAATACCCCACCAGATGAACTATTGACCATGCCTTTTGTAAGCTCGGTCAATCCACTAAAGAATGTATTGACTTGCCTTTGCAGTGGCAAGCCATGGTGGGGACACTTTCTAAGCAGAGATTTGAATCTTTTCCAACAATCGAAAAAAGATTCATTCTCTTTCTGGTAGAAAGTGAAAATCTCGTTCAAACACTGGGCTGTTTTCGAAGGTGGAAAGTATTGACTCAAGAACTCCTTTTCGAGTTCAGCCCAAGTGGTGATTGATTCAGAGGGAAGAGAAGTATACCACTCCTTCGCTTCTCCCTTTAGAGAAAATGGAAAAAGTTTCAACTTGATTGCATCCTCACTTACTCCTTGGATGCGTGTGGTGCCGCATATCTCCAAGAATGTATGCAAGTGAGTGTGTGGATTCTCTGACTGGTAACCGTGAAAGATTGATGCATGCTGCATCATCTGAATAAGTCCCGGCCTTAGCTCGAAGGTCTGTGCAGTGATGGCTGGAATGACAATAGCCGGGTTGACTGTGACTGCGCCCGGCATGGCGTAGTCTACCAACGTATGTCTATCATTAGCAGCCATTATTACAAAATCAGTGATTTCCTTGGCTAACTGATCCTCAAGATCTTGCTCGGCTCTGTCTGCCAGAACCGCAGAACGGAAAATCCACCTGTTTGGCCGGACTGCGGTTCGCTCGGGGTCAGGGGTGTAAAGTAACGGTCCCTTTTGACTCCGAGTTTGCATAAACCGGACCAAAAACAAGTGGTTGAAACCTAAAGACTAAGAATTTAAAAACCTAAACTAAAAAATTAAAGCCTAAGAAGAGAAAAAGAAAGGAAAGGAAGGAAAAGAAACAGGATTATTAAGGGAAAAGATGAAACAGACGGGCGTCCAATGGTTTGGACGGGCGTCTGCCCAACTTTTGGACTGGACGGGCGTTCGGATGCCCAAACGCTCGTCTGATCTTCTGGAAACTTGAACGGGCGTCCAAATTTTATGGACGCTCGTCTAAGTGAATGAAAACAGACAGGATAGAAAATTTTCCAGCGGACGGGCGTCCAAGATCCCAGACGCCCGTTTGGTAGCAGGAAAACTAGAACAGAAGCAGAAAATTTGCAGAAAAGAAAAGGTGTTAAGGAAAAACAGAGAAAGAACAGAGATAGATGGAAAAACCGACAGAAAGAAAAATCTAATCACAAGAGAACTAAAGAATACCTTAAACCCTAACTAAAAACCCTAATTATCTAATTAAAAACTACCTAAAACAGTTAAAAACTACCTAATAAAATTAAAAACAGGAAAACAAAAACTAGACAACCGTCCGGTTCCCCGGCAACGGCGCCAAAAACTTGTCACGGATTTTTCTAATGAAAGTAAACAAGTAATAAATAAAATCCGATATACCTCAAGTGCAAGGATCGTCGTAAAGAGGTTGCTACCGGGTCGATCTTACGGGGAACTGGCGATTGAAACCCTAGTTTTTGTTTAACTAACTAACCTATGTCACGATTACTAAACTAAACAGATATGAAAACAGTAAATAATTCACAAGGAAGATAACAAACGTAAACTGGACAGAAGATCGAGATCTAAAGCCAGGAAAATATAGCTGCGAACCAATTTAAACTAAACTAAACCTAATATGCAATAAAGGACTAACTAAGCCAAACAATTCAAATTCAAGGGATTTAAATCAATAAGTCACGAACGAACAAGCAATTGATCCACCTATCCTATCAACATTCAATTCCAATTCAGGTTATCTCATGATCTTTAACCAAGTTGTGATTCACCTAACCAAGGCATGAACTCCTAATTTCTTAGAAAAGTTCGTTTCTTAATCTTCTATCTCTCGATTTTAAAGATTTTTACTTTCAAAGCGAAGGTGTAAGATTTCTCAATCTAGTTATCTAGAGATTCAACCTAATCAACTCTCGTTATTTTATAGGTTAAAAATCTAATCTTTATTATATTGATCTAGGGTTTAACAAGATTTTCATCAATATAAACATCACACATGCAAGCATCTTTCGATAAAATTGCAATAAACAATGATAAACGATAATAAAGATACAACTTGAATAAAATACTCACAAGATAACCGTGAAACGAAATCAAAGTGTTGGTAGAACGGCTTCACAGCGCTTGTTCTAGAGGGATTTAGCCTCTAGACATCCTCTTGGAACTTGGATTTGTTTGAATAAAATTGCATAAAAGAATCTAAAGAAAAACTGTTTGAAAACAAAGGAAAATCGCAGCCTAAAGCCGCCCTTAGGATTAGGGTTTCGAATAATGAATATATGGTATCTCATATGTGGAGAAAACAGCTGCTATATATAGAGTTTTGAGTCGGTTTCACTAAGTCGGCCGACGGACGCTCGTCCGCTCTAGTGAACGCCCGTCCAGATAGATCTGGACTGCTTCAGACGCCCGTTCGTACAGCGTCCAAACTCTCTGTATCAAAATCACACCACTGGACGCCCGTCTGCTCTATCAAACGCCCGTCCACTCTGGACTGGACCTGGACGCTCGTTCAGCTGAATCGAATTTTGATTTCTTGATCTTTATCTCTTTTTCCTCTATCTCATTCCTTCATTATCTCTTTTATCATCAATTAACTCGAACTTAATCAACTTTTGATCATCTCTTGAGCCTCAAACATGTATCTATAACACATAAAAACATCGCAAAATGTAATAATGTCCAAATAATCATAAAGTCATAATTAAAAACACCAAAATCAACCTATTTTGCGATTAACTCATTTAAAATATCATTTACTCAATATTTCCGTTAAACACTTGTTTCTCATGCACATTAATACAAATACGGGGGAAAATACCACAGAATATAGCGTTATAAATCGTATAAATTCACCCTTAACAACTAATTGTAAGTGTATGTAACTTTTTGTTGATAATAAAATATCCTCGTTTGTCCGTGGAGTAGTCGGCACATTGCCGGAAACCACGTTATATCTATGTTCTTCTTGTTTCTGTGTTTGTTTACTTGTTTATCTTTTATCTTTACTCACAATCACTACCACTTCTTGATCGATCCGTCATAACAACTGGTCGGAGCGTCCAGGTTCATCAAGAAATCTGTTTATCTGTTTAAGCAAGGTAGATTGGCACCAAGGTCATAATTGACGCTAGGATTTAGGATCTACACAAGCTTTTCTGGTGAGAAAGATGTCTGCTTTAAATGTCAAGATTGACAAGTTTACAGGAAGAAACAGTTTTAGTCTGTGCCAGATCAAGATGCGTGCTTTGTTGAAGCAACAGGGATTATGGGGTCTCTTGTCTAAATTAATAGAAGGAAGTTGTTGGGAATAAAATTTAGTTTTGATGATGATTCATCTTATTCAAGAACATGTTTGTTTACACCCCATTGATGAAGTGTTGAAACTAACTGTTATAGTGGAAAGCTAAAAGATGTCTAGAACTGAATGTATAGGTTACATCAGACAAGCACTGTAATAGATAGAAGTGTCGTAGAACTGAAACTGGAAATCATCTAAGAAACTGGAAATCATCTACATAACTGGAACTGAACTTATGATTGAAGATGTACACCCAAGAACTGAAGTTCACTCAGAACCGAAGAAGGTAAGTTCGTTGAGGGACACAGACTCGGTTGGCTTATCTATAACTGAAGGCTGAGGGAACAAACTCAGTATTTGAAGAACTGAGGGACACAGACTCAGTTAAGGAAGATTGAAGAACTAAGGGTTCAAACTCAGTTATGAAGATTTTAAGCCGAGACTGTAAAGTTAGAATTCAGGTATGTCTGTGATGGCCTGAACTGACTTTATGGATCTTGTAGAAGACCTAAGTATCATAAGGACAATGATATCTTAGATGATTTTTATAAGGAATTGTGTAATCTGATTGAGTCACATAAAATCAGATAATTAGAGTACTGAAGTTTTGAAGAAGAGTAAAAACTCAGTTAATGCTCTAAGTCAGTTAAGTAAACTGAAAACTGACATACTCAGTATAAAACTGATCAGGAAACTCAGTCTTATAGTCAGTCATCCAACAAACTGAAAGTACATTCGAACGTTGTAAAGAAAGCAACTCTATTGGATGAAATACCGACAAGTCAGAACGGTCACTAAATATAGCCGTTACAAGATACACGTTGATACAATTCGAATTCAAGCAAGATAAACGTTGGAACTCACACTATAAACAGAGGATTTTGCACCAAGGATCAACACTAAGAATTATCAAGATTACAAGCATTTTTGTGCACAAGTCTCGTTCATTCGAATTACTATCATTATCTGCGTTCAACAAGATCTTATCTAGAATTCTTCAAGTGTTCAAGCTACATCGATCTTATCCAGATTTCTACACTTTGAAGAACCACAAGCAAGAATCAATTTATTGATTCTCAGCCCAACTTTGATTCTTAATCAAAGGCTTAGACTGTGAAGCAATCCAGTCAAGAAGTCGCCAAGGACAGTTGTGACATTTGTAGTCGGGTAAACTGTGTTTGTGGTGGTAGCTGGTGAAGAGGCAATACAACCCTCGAAGGACCAGTGGCTCAAGCAGTTGAAGAGCAGCCATACAACATGTTCTTTAGTTGTTTAGATAGTGACACTAGGGATTAGTCAAGGACTATCAGTTAGGACTTTTTGTAACAGCGTATCTCAAGGAGTTCTAGTGGAATTTTCCTCCTACATCACAGGGGAAAAGTGGACTGACAGGATTACACCACCTAGAACCACTATAATTCTTGCTCTACTTACTTTACGCATTTACATTCTTTTATTTACTTTTACAGCATTTATATTTGTTATACAGCATACTGAAACTGATTGTTATAAGCATACACAGTTCACAAACTGACATTCACTAGAATTCAGTTTTGCATACACAGCTCAGTGTTTCAATTTCCAGTCTTTGCATAATCCAGTTTTCAATCACTCACACAATGGATAGCAATCAGCATGCCAGACAAATGCTGATGTGCAATATGGACAGATTTGATGAATATAAACATCGTTTGCAGGCCTTTCTAGCAGCTTCTCATGATGAGATGATTGATGTACTCACTGATGGACCTATCCAGATCACCCACATGCAAACTGCTGGTGAAAATCAAGTTAGAGTTCCTAAGCCTAAAGCTGAATGGACCAGTGATGATCGAAAGAGAAATAACCTAAACAATGTCCCCATGGATATCATACTCAGAACTCTTGACAGCAACATGTACGTAAAGGTCAAAGATTGCACTACTACAAAAGAAATGTGGGAGAAACTTCAGTTAGTTTGCGAAGGAACTGACTCTATCAAAGAAAATAAGATCTCCGTCGCAAAACAGAAGTTTGAGAATTTCAAGATGAAGTCAGGCGAAAATATTGATCAGATGGAAACAAGATTCAGCGCTATCATGGATGAACTGGCTCTACTCAAGATTGAGTACACCAAGAAAAAATCAACACTAGAATCTTGAAGGCTTTACCAATGTCTTTGGAAGATGAAGGTCACAGCATTGGAAGAATCAAGAAGACTGACATAGAAGACTCCTTGAAAATCTTCTCAGATCTTAAAGCTTATGAATTCAGTGAAGATTTCACCATGACAACAACTCTAATCAAAGCTATGGAGGAACCCAAAACAACATCTCTTGCAACAGCAGCCTCAAAGGATAACCAAAAAACCTCATCTAGTAATCTTCAGCAATTGGATGAGATAGAGGTGCAGATGGCTCTAATGATAAAGAGAATTCGAAGAATGAAGAGTGGACACCCAGTCACTCAGAAGTTCATCAAGAGGACTCCTAAAAAGAAGTAAGACGATGAATATCTTTGCTTCAACTGTAAGAAGCCTGGACACTTCAAAGCTGAATGTCCAGAGCTAACTGGTAAGAAGACTCAGCAATGAAGAACAGGCAGAAGAGCACTCTTAGCTGGAGATGAGTCAGACTATGAAGCTGGCACTGAAAGATTATCAGATGACACAACTTTAATGGCACATATGGAGAATCCAAATGAGGTATGTGAATCTATCTCTAAGTATTCCCCAGCTCAGATTTCCATACAAAATGCATGTTCTTCGACTGCTGACTCCAATACAAAAAATCTGGAATTAGAAGAAACACTTGACGAATTGATGAATCTGTTAGTAACTATTCAAGCTGGTTATGAATCAATTAAAGCTGAGAAAGAAGTTCTAATTCTTGATGTTGAAAGATTGAAGTCTGAACTAAATATGATGAAACTGACTAGAACTGATAAAGGAAAGAATCAGTATCAGCCTACTGCATCAGCAGCAGCAACTGAATCTTTCACTCAATCTAGTTCAACCACTGGATTCGAATCTGGAAAGCCTTATGGAGACAGAACTGGCCTAGGATCTGATACACAACAATTTTCTAAGGAAGGAACTAGCAAAGCTGCTGAACCTAGTATCAAAACTGGTATTAAGTTTGTAGCTGAGCAACTTCCACAAACTGAGAAAATTACTGAACCAGTAAAGTCAGCCTCACACAAGACAACTCAGTTTTCTAGGAAGACAATTGTACCTACCAACAAAGGTAAACCAAAAGGTAGATCAGATGTACCTCAAGGAAACAGAAATGGTAGATCAACTGCCAGATCTACAAAAACTGATCAAGTCAAGAACCAGAAAAATTATAATCAGAGTAAATCTAAGAATGTCAATCATTCAAAGATTCACAAATCCAGGGGGAAAGGCAGACTGTACCCCACTGATAATGATTGGAATTTTACTGAATCAACTATTAAAACTGATTAGAACAATCATTCCAGACAGAAAACTTTTCACAAGTTTCAATCCAAGACTCAGCAGAGAGCTTATCCCAGTTCTCAGCAAAAGTCCCAGTACAAAGGTCAGTCTAGATCTCAGTACAAAAGGAATGATGGTTATTATTCAACTTTTAAGAATATAAGACATTTAGGAAATCAGTGTAAACCAGAAGACCTGAGAAATCATATAAATGAGACACAATCCAGAAAAAGATATTAAGAAATGTGGCTTACATATATGAAAATAAGTGCAACAATTTCCAGAGAAGACCATATGGAAATATACCTAGAGTTGTACTGACAACTAGCCACTATGGACCCAAACAGAGTTGGGTGCCTAAAGCTTTTTAATTTCTTTTGCAGGATATTTGGTACTTTGATAGTGGATGCTCTAGACACATGACAAAGAGCAAGGATTGTCTCACTGATTTTGTAGCTAAAGATGGACCAAGAGTCAATTTTAGAAGTAAAGATAAACCTGGTTACACAAAAGGTTATGGAAACTTAATTAGAAATGGACTCACAATCAAGAATGTATCTTACGTGGAAGGACTTCACTACAATCTACTCAGCACAAGTCAATTATGTGACATGGGATACAAAGTTACCTTTGATAAGGAATATTGCATTGTCGTCAACGAAACAGCTTTCCAAGTAGTTCTTGCTGGAAGAAAAGAAGAGAATATGTATGTTGTAGATTGATCTACCGCAGTTTCAAAAACTTGTTTGATCGTGCATACCAAGTCAGAACTCAGTTGGCTATGGCACAAGAAACTGAGTCACCTAAACTTTGATGATATCAACCTGTTAGTCAAAAAGAACTTAGTGATTGGACTACCAGAGATGACATACAAGAAAGACAGCCTGTGTGAGGCATGTCAACAAGGAAAATAAACAAAAGTAAGTTTCAAAACTAAGTCTCAGCATTCAACAAACAGAGTTTTAGAACTGATGCATATGGACTTATTTGGACCAGTTACACCAATCAGTGTTAGTGGAAAGAAATACACTTTGGTGGTGGTTGATGATTTTTCTAGATACACTTGGGTTATTTTCATGACCAAGAAAAGTGAAACTAAGCAATAACTGACAGAACTTCTCAAAAGACTCCAAAATCAGAAGAGTGTTACAGTAGTCAAGATCCGATCAGACAAAGGAACATAATTTCTCAACAACATAATCATTGAATATTGTGGAGAGAACAGAGTTCTACACCAGCTTGCAGCTATAGCAACACCTCAACAGAATGGAGTAGCTGAAAGGAGGAATAGAACACTCAAAGAAGCTGGAAGAACAATGATCTGTGAATCTAAATTGCCAGAAAGATATTGGGCGGAAGCTGTAAATATAACTTGTTATACTCAGAATCGAGCTCTCATGAACAAGAGACATGAAAAGACACCTTATGAGATTTGGAATGGAAGAAAACCAAATGTCTCATACTTTCATGCCTTTGGAAGCAAATGTTTTGGTCACAATAATGGCAAAGATCAGCTCAAAGTTTTTCAACCCAAAGCTGATGAAGGAATATTTTTGGGATACTCAAGTGTCGGTAAAGCTTTCAGAGTATTAAACAAACGGACACTCAAGCATGAAGAATCTATACATGTGGTTTTTGATGAACCAAAGTTTACTGGAGACACAATTGAAGACAAGGAAGAACCAGTTTGTCAGCCTCAGTCAGACAAGACTCCAGAACCAGTTTTCATTGATATTGAAAGATTAAATATCTCAGATTCTTCAGATCAAGATCAACTTCAGTTACCAGTAACTGAACCAGCAACTGCACAGCAACAAGAAGAAACTGATCCAGTTGAAACTGATCAAAATCAAGAAGAACCAGCTCAGCAAAATGAAGACCCATTGATGCAACCACCAGTACATCAATGGATGAGAAAACACCCTGAAGAACAAGTGTTAAGTGACTTTCAAGCTGGAGTTCGTACAAGACACCAATTAGATGCTATAATAGCATGCTTCTTGTCTTAGTCTGAACCCAAAGAAATTGAAGAAGCCTTAGAAGATCCAGATTGTATTTTGGCTATACAAGAAGAACTCAACGAATTTGAGAGAAATCAAGTTTGGGATTTAGTTGACAAGCCAGATCATGTCAACATAATTGGAACTAAATGGGTTTTTAGAAATAAGCTTCATGAAGATGGGAATATTATCAGAAACAAAGCCAGACTTGCAGCAAAAGGTTACTCACAAGCTGAAGGGATAGACTTTGATGAAACTTATGCCCCAGTTGCAAGGTTGGAGGCAATCAGACTATTTCTTGCCTTTGCAGCTCACAAGAAATTCAAAGTGTACCAGATGGATGTTAAAAGTGCATTTTTGAATGGGGTACTTGAAGAAGAAGTCTACGTTCAGCAACCCCCAGGATTTGAAATTAAAGATCAAGCTGATAAAGTCTTTAAACTGAGAAAAGCTCCTTATGGACTCAAACAAGCACCAAGAGCTTGGTATGAAACTCTATCTCAGTTTCTGGTGGATAATGGTTTTACAAAAGGAACTATTGATAAAACCTTATTCAGAATGAAAGTTGAAGAAAGTACTCTCCTAGTTCAAATCTATGTAGATGACATCATTTTTGGATCAGAAAATGAGCAACTCTGTGAGAAATTTTCAAGTTTAATGAAAATCAAATTTCAGATGAGTATGAGATGAGAACTAAGTTACTTTCTCGGTTTACAAGTAAGACAGATGGACAGTGGGATTTTCATTCACCAAACCAAGTATACAAGGGAATTGATCAAGAAGTTTGGAATGGAAAAAAGCTGGCATTGCTACGCCAATTAGAACTAACATCAGATTAGATGAAGATAAATATGGCAAGGATGTGGATCAAACTCTCTATAGAAGAATGATTGAAAGTCTACTATACCTAACAGCAAGTAGACCTGATATATCCTTTGCTGTTGGTGTATGTGCCAAATTTCAAACTAGACCTAAAAAAGCCATCTTACTGTCGTCAAAAGAACCTTGAAGTATTTAAAAGATACAGAAGAAGTTGGGATATGGTATTCAAAAGAAGGAGAATTCAAACTGATATCCTACTCAGACGCAGACTATGCAGGATGCAAAGTGGACCGAAAAAGTACTTTGGGCACATGCGGTTATTGGGAAATAGACTTGTGTCATGGTTCAGCAAGAAGCAAAACTCTATTTTGACTTCAACAGCTGAAGCTGAGTATATAGCAGCTGGAAGCTGTTGTGCTCAAGTTTTATGGATCAGACAACAATTAAGAGATTATGGAATAGAATAGGGAATGATTCTTATAATGTGTGATAATACAAGTGCAATAGCTATAACTGACAATCCAGTTTTGCACTCAAAGACGAAACACATTGATATGAGACATCACTTCATAAGGGATCATGTGGAAAAGATGGATATTACAGTGCTCTATGTCCCGACTGAAGATCAGTTGGCTGACATTTTCACCAAACCTTTGGACAAAGAAAGATTTTCCAAACTGAGAACTGAATTGGGTATAATCAAAGTCAGCTAAGTCAGTTTAAGCCTAGAGATTTGTCAAGGGGATTGATCTTTGTTATGCTGGGTGCGCTCACTTAATAGATCAGTCATTGACATCAACAATCTCAAACTGACTAACTGAAACTGAAGAATTGATGGAACTGAATTTATTCTAGAACTGACCTCAAGCATCAGTTTACCCAGTCAAGAAAGTCAAATGGTTGAAAGGATAAAACCGACAGCGGTTATATCGCATTTAATTACCGCCGTTTATGTCAGATCCCGTTGCGTGTACACCCCCACTTTTGTCAGAACAGTACATGAATTGGTTACACAAACCATCCTGGAATTTGAAAAGTTGGTACAAAATCCTCAGAATATCGTGTATCAGTCCACGAACCGTCAGTACACCCACTATATATCCAACCTCTTGCACATCCTTACTCACCAAAAAGAAAAATTCGAACTTTGTCTCTCACAAAAATCAAAATTTTATCTTTCTCAAAATCACTTCTTTTTTAGAAAAATTCGTAATGGCAGCCTCCAAGAAATCACAAGAAGAAAGGCTCATTTCTGAATTGGATACTCTATCTTTTGAAGAGTATGAAGCACTCTGCAACTACACCCTGTTAGCAATCCTTATGTGCGAGAAGATACAGCGTCAGCCAGGATTAAGAGACATCCTGGAAGTGAAATTCAACGATGACCGTGATGTAGAAGGGATTTTACAGTTCTGGGAAAACATGAGAGTCGTAAGGAAATCCCTAATTACAAAAGTTCGAGGAGAAAGGATTATTTTCAATGAAGAAGTCATCAAGATGCTATTCGATTTCAAGGAACCACTTGTGAAATCAATAGATTTGAGTTGTTTACCACTCAAAAGAGATGCCTTTCTCAGACAAATTTCTTTGACAAAAGAACCAGCAGCTATTGACTCACATGTCAACGACCTCAAATCGGAGTTTGGCCTCCTCAGCAAATGGCTCTGCAGGCATGTCATGGGTAGATACAAAGGAATCGCCAGATTATCTGAAGACAACATTTACCTAATGAACATCATCTGGGATGAACTTGAGTTCAATTGGGCACGTTATGTGTTTAATCAGATAAAACAACAACACTTAGCTGAACTGGAAAGTGTTCGAAGCGCCAAGATGAAGGAAGAGAACCTGTTGACAGACTTCGACTAAAAAAGACACTCAATGGAGTTATTCACCATTATTTAGAAAGAATGAAGGGAATGCAGCAGAACAAACTGCTGGTGCATCTACGAAAAGAATGGATACATCCACATGAGATGTAACTATAGTTCATTCTAGGAAAGAAATCTCCAAGACTTCCAACCTAAAGCCAAGAAGAAAACTGTGTCTCAGCAAATAGCTGAACACAAAGGAATCAAACGAAAAGCTAACTCAAAGAAAGTTAAGTCAGTTGGGAAATGTTTGTTCCCAGGCACCTTAAGGCAGTCAGCACCAACTGAGGGGGAACAACAACTGACAACTGAAGACAACATGAAAGTCAGTATAGAAACTGAAATTGTTTCTTAGTTACAACAGAAGATCACAGAGAAACAAGTTTCCGTTATGGATGCTGACAAGGAGCAACAACAATTTCAGCAACCAGCTCAACATTCAGCTCATATTTTTTAAGCTAAAAGAATCATCAGGCTGGTGAAAATAAAGCTCAAGACCGAAGACTGTCGTGAAGCTACTCTACCAAGTGAAGAAAAGTTTTTATTGGAGAAACTTGAAGTCAAGGACCTATATGCTCTATTCCTATAGAAGAGTTTCTCACGAACTATTTCAGAAGATTCACTAAGTTAGCTCAACGAAAATCAGCCACATCATCAACATTGGATATTCAAAAGAAGAAGGATGATGACACAGATGATGAATCAAAGAACGAAGCTGATAAGATTACATATTTGCAGACAAATACTCAACCTCAAGCTCAAACTACGCAAACTGTTAATCAGCAAGAAGAATTGCCAGTTGGATACCAAACAACTGACAATCAGCAAGCAGATGGAATGGTTGAAGATAAGCAATTAATGGTAATTAAGGATGATATTCAGCCTACAATCCAACAAGATGAAGAAACAGATCCATCTGAGATTATGACAAAAGAAGAATTGAGCAAAGTACATGAAAATCTGAAGATTATGCTCAACCAAAAGGAAGAATGCAATGGCCTTTTGTCAAGTATTTCTGGATATTTGGAATATCGGAAGAAGATGGACGTCTCAGTCCACACCAAGTTGGATATTATTCAGAAATCAAGTTCTATTTCAGCCTCAGAAATTCTCAGTCTCAAAGAAACCCTTGAACTCACAACTACAGTAGACAGAGAAACGCATGCTCAAGCAGAATGGCATTTAAATCAGCGTATCTATGGTTTAGAACTCAGCTGAAAGAAGTACTCACTTCTCAAAAGAATATCTCAACCAACCAAAGAGCAACCCATCAGTTGGTAAATCAGTTATATGATGCCAAAAAAAGGGAAGCTGAAGAAGAAAAGCTGAGACTGGTTGATGAAAAGCTGAAGCTGGAAGAGGAACTAAAGAAATACAAATCAGCAGCAGATCCTTATGTGAAGATAAAAGAACTATCTGAAGAGAAGCTAATTGAAAATTTTGATCAACCTGGAGAAATGAGAGCTACTCTTACAAAGGATTTGTGGATGAAGTTTGTCAAAGATCATAGCAATGTCAAACTCAAGTACAAAGACAAAACTTATGAAGAATCTCTTGTTTACTTCTTATCTGATCAGTATCATAATCAAAAGATGGCACAATACATGAAGTTCAAGAAGATTGAAGAGAAATTGCAGATCAGAGACAAGACTGAACAAATAAAAGCTGATGTAGCAGAATTTGAAAATTATTATAAGGATGAATCAGCATTGCCAAAGCTAGTTTTGTGAAGAAAGTGGAAACTTACAAGTCAAGTAGACTATCTCAAAACCTACTCCAAGAAAGACTCGAAGCTAGAACATACGTATCTACTTCATGATAAAGAGAAGAAATTTATCAAAGTTACACAAAGAAATGCTTAGGTTCTATTTCAGTTTTTTCAACTGTGTAACTATTCCAGTTTTTGCAGAATTCTTAATGAAATCCAGTTTCCAGTTTTACATTGTTTTTACATTGTATTTATCTTTAAGCTTTTCTTTTCAGGAGGTTTTTGGCATCATCAAAAAGTGGGAAATTGTTGGGAATAAAATTTAGTTTTGATGATGATTCATCTTATTCAAGAAGATGTTTGTTTACACCCCATTGATGAAGTACTGAAACTAACTGTTATAGTGGAAAGCTAAAAGATGTCTAGAACTGAATGTATAGGTTTTATTAGAGTCTAATAATTGTATAGGTTACATCAGACAAGCACTGTAATAGATAGAAGTGTCGTAGAACTGAAACTGGAAATCATCTAAGAAACTGGAAATCATCTAGATAACTGGAACTGAACTTATGACTGAAGATGTACACCCAAGAACTGAAGTTCACTCAGAACCGAAGAAGGTAAGTTCGCTGAGGGACACAGACTCGGTTGGCTTATCTATAACTAAAGGCTGAGCGAACAAACTCAGTATTTGAAGAATTGAGGGACACAGACTCAGTTAAGGAAGATTGAAGAACTGAGGATTCAAACTCGGTTGTGAAGATTTTAAGCCGAGACTGTAAAGCTAGAATTCAGGTAAGTCTGTGATGGCCTGAACTGACTTTATGGATCTTGTAGAAGTCCTAAGTATCATAAGGACAATGATATCTTAGATGATCTTTATAAGGAATTGTGTAATCTGATTCAGTCACATAAAATCAGATAATTAGAGTACTGAAGTTTTGAAGAAGAGTAAAAACTCAGTGAATGCTCTAAGTCAGTTAAGTAAACTGAAAACTGACATACTCAGTATAAAACTGATCAGGAAACTCAGTCTTATAGTCAGTCGTCCAACAAACTGAAAGTACATTTGAACGTTGTAAAGAAATCAACTCTATTGGATGAAATACTGACAAGTCAGAATGGTCACTAAATATAGCCGTTACAAGATACATGTTGATACAATTCGAATTCAAGCAAGATGAACGTTGGACCTCACACTATAAATAGAGGATTTTGCACCAATGATCAACACCAAGAATTAACAAGATAACAAGCATTTTTGTGCACAAGTTTCGTTCATTCGAATTACTATCATTATCTGCGTTTAACAAGATCTTATCTAGAATTCTTCAAGTGTTCAAGCTACATCGATCTTATCCAGATTTCCACACTTTGAAGAACCACAAGAAAGAATCAATTTATTGATTCTCAGCCCAACATTGTTTCTTAATCAAAGGCTTAGACTGTGAAGCAATCCGGTCAAAGAGTCGCCAAGGACAGTTGTGACATTTGCAGTCGGGTAGACTGTGTTTGTGGTGGTAGCTGGTGAAGAGGCAATACAACCCTCTAAGGACCAATGGCTCAAGCAGTTGAAGAGCAGCCATACAACATGTTCTTTAGTTGTTTAGATAGTGACACTAGGGATTAGTCAAGGGCTATCAGTTAGGACTTTTTGTAACAGTGTATCTCAAGGAGTTCTAGTGGAATTTTCCTCTTACATCACAAGGAAAGAGTGGACTGTCAGGATTACACCACCTGGAACCACTATAATTCTTGCTCTACTTACTTTATGCATTTACATTCGGTTATTTACTTTTACAGCATTTATATTTGTTATACAACATACTGAAACTGATTGTTATAAGCATACACAGTTCACAAACTGACATTCACTAGAATTCAGTTTTGCATACACATCTTTTTCTTATAGAATAACAAGATCCAGATAAAGGCTAAAATCTATATCCGCTGCCGGTTGACTCGGTTTTGTATAAGTCAGTTTGACTTAAACTCAGCTTTTTCAGCTCAACTCCACACAAGTTAAAACTGAACTTTAAATAGTTAATCAATCTACATAAGACTCAGTTCTCAGTTAGGTTTTTGGTGGCAAGTTTATTCACCCCCCTAAACTTGTGTTAGCCTTTCCAAGAGACCAACAGAAGTGCTACTGAGAGAACCAGTCTGGAGGAGAAAGCACATTCAACAATTATGTTGTGCTTGTCAGATGATATTATCACAGAGGTTGCTGAAGAGAACACTGCTGAAAATTTATGGTCAAAACTTGAGAGCATGTATATGACTAAGTCTCTAACCAACAAGTTGTTGCTAAAACAACGTCTGTTTAGTTTAACGATGCATGAGGGCACTCAGCTGAGGAATCATCTAGACCAGCTGAACATAATATTACTTGACCTAAGGAATATTGATGTGAAGATTAAAGATCAGGATGCAGCATTGATCCTACTTGTGTCGTTGTCTGCATCATATGAGAACTTTATGCAGTCCTTTATTGTTGGGAAGGACTCAGTATCATTGGAGGATGTAGGTCACCACTCCATGCATGAGAGATACGACACAAGGCATCTGGTTCTGGAACAGATAGTCAGTCTGTTGGATTGGTAGCCAGTGGAGTCAGCAGGGGGCCAGTCAATTCTGGAAAAAAGAAATTCAAGAAGAATTCCAAGGGTCCTAAGGATATCTATAATTACTGCAAGGAGCAGGGACATTGGAAAAATAAATGTCCAAAAAGGAAGAAGCAGCAGGGTACTCGCAAGGTACAGCTGCTTTGGCAGAACAAGACACCAACTCTGAAGAAGATCTGGCCTTAGCAGTTACAGAGTCAGTCAGGCACAGAGATGTGTGGATTCTGGACACTGGGCATCTTATCACGTGTGTCCAAACATGGAGTGGTTTTCAACTTATCAGCGGTGGATGGAGGCCATATTGCAATGGCTAACAGCAAGGTCTGCAAAATAGTTGGGATTGGATCAATCCAGCTGAGGACATATGATGGTAAATTCTACACACTGAATGAGGTTAGGCATGTTCCACAAATGACCAAAATTTTGATATCACTTAGTCAACTAGACAGCAAAGGGTTCAAGTTCAGGGGTGAAGGTGGAGTGGGGAATGTCTATAAGGGTTCAAGTATGATTCTGAAGGGTATCAGGCAGGGGACATTGTACATACTACAAGGGTCTACTGTATCAGGTTCTGATGTTGTTGCATCATCAGAGGTTCACTTGTCACAATTGACTAAGTCGTGGGATATGAGATTAGGTCATATGGGTGAAAGAGGGATGCAAATTATGTCTAAGTCTGATCTACTTGAGGGTCATAAGGTCAATGAGTTGGAATTTTGTGAGCACTGTGTGTTTGGGAAGCTACATAGGAGCAAGTTCCCAAAAGCAATTCACATCACAAAAGGGACACTTGATTATGTCCATTCTGATTGTCTAGCACTTCAAGAAGTGGAAGGCTTTGGTTGAGAATCAGACTGGGAAGAAGATCAAGTGACTTAGAACTGATAATGGACTAGAATTCTATTGGTATAAGTTGATGAATTTTGCAAGAATGAAGGCATTGCTAGGCACCATACTGTTAGAGATACTCCACAGCAGAATGGTGTTACAGACTATTCTGTACTTAGGGTTTTTGGAAGCACTGTCTATTATCATGTCAGTGAGGGTAAATTGGAACTTAGGGCCAAAAAGGGAGTGTTTGTTGGATATGGAGATGGAGTTAAGGGGTATAGAATCTGGTCATCAGCTGAAAATAGGGTTATACTCAGCAGAAGTGTAGTCTGTGATGCAAACTCTATGCTTAACTGATCTGTGAGGGCCACATCTGAATATGGAATTGGATCTGAGACTGAGAAGGTTGACAAACAGGTGGAGCTTCAAGCAGAGCCTGCTGGATTAAAAGACTCAGCAGGGGATAGTCAACACTCAGTAGATTCAGAACTGGATCCAAACCAGTCTGCTGAACAAGGGTCAGCAGATACTCAAACAGGTGATGTTGGTCAGCAAGGTATAGCTCTCAGTAGATCTAGGAGGACCAATATCAGACCTCCAAGAAGATATGGCTTTGAGGATGATATGGTTGGATATGCACTATAGGTAGCTGAAGAAGTGGATGGTTTGAACCTAACACTTACAAGGAAGCTGTGACATGTTTTGAGGCATCCCAATGGCTTGTTGCTATAGGAGAAGAAATAGAGTCACTTCAGAAGAATGAGACTTGGGATCTGGTCAAACAACAACATGATAGAATGGTAGTCAACTGCAAATGGATATTCAAGAAAAAGAAAGGAATGACATCTGCTATGTGTATCACAACAAGTTGAAGGATGGTACAATCATCTATCTGGTTATGTATGTGGATGATATGCTGATAGGTGCTGCAAATAAGTCTGATATTCAAGATCTGAAGAATCTGCTCAAGGCAGAATTTAAGATGAATGATTTGGGGAATGCAAAGAAAATTTTGAGGATGGAGATCTATAGAGATAGGAAGCAGGGAAAGTTGTTCTTGTCTCAGCAGTGGTATATTGAAAAGATATTATCCAAGTTTGGCATGTCAGCAGCCAAACCTATAGATACTCCATGGCACCAAATCTACATCTGTCTGCTGTGTTTGCTCAACAGTCAGCTGAAGAGGAAGAATGCATGTCAAGAGTTCCATATGCTAGTGCATTGGGCAGTCTAATGTATGACATGGTCTGTACTAGGCCTGACTTGGCTCAGGCAGTCAATGCTGTCAGCAGGTTTATAGCTCCACCTGGAAAGAAACACTGGAAAGCAGTGAAAAGGATATTCAGGTACCTTAGGGGTACATCAGATATTTGACTCATTTATGGAGGTGGTACTCAATATTTTGTCATAGGGTACTGTGATTCTGATTATGCTGCTGATGTGGACATCAGGAGATCTATGACTGGGTATGTGTTTACTTTGGGTGGTTCTGTGGTAAGTTGGAAAGCAATTTTACAGGGTACAGTGACATTATCTACTACTAGAGCAGAATACATGGCACCGACAGAAGCAGCAATGGAAGCAGTTTGGTTAAAAGGGCTAGTCAATGATCTAAGTCTGCATCAAGATCAAGACAAGGTGTATTGTAACAGTCTTAGTGCAATATGTTTGGCTAAAGATCAGGTTCATCATGAGAGAACCAAGCACATTGATGTTAGGTACCATTTTCTAAGGAAAGAGAGGAGGGTTAAAGTGGAAAAGATCAGCATTGATGTGAATCCTGCTGATATGTTCACTAAACCGGTTCCAATGGGCAAGTTTCAGTTGTGTCTGGACTTGCTAAAAATCCAAAGCTGTTAATTTGAATCTGGGAATACTCAGCTGATGTTGGGGGTCTGCTGAGGTATTTAAATCTGAAGACAAAGAGGAAATCTGGCACTTGGTTGTGCATCTGGCACTTGGTTGTGCATCTGGTCAGTTTGCATGAAGTTGAAGTCAATGTGGAGATTTGTAATGGTGACTTAAACTTATGCTACTGAGGTTTGGTATGGAAACATGTTCTGATCAGCAATGTAGCATCTGCTGAAATCTGGTGTTCAGCTGGGGGCAGGATCAGCAGGGTTGATCAACCTGCTGATGACAAGTCTACTGAAGACAAGTCTGCTGATGCCCAGCAGACTTGTAGAACACATCTGTTGCATGTTTATTCGAGTTACTTCTGGGGTATTTCAGTCATTTACTGGGTTAGCTGTTAAGTCGGTTAGGGTTGGATTCCCAAGGCTATAAATACCATCTATTATAATTGTAACTGTATGTAACTTTCTGTTGATAATAAAATATCCTCGTTTGTCCGTGGAGTAGTCGGCACATTGCCGGAAACCACGTTAAATCTGTGTTCTTCTTCTTTCTGTTTGTTTATTTGTTTATCTTTTATCTTTACTCACAATCACCATCACTTCTTGATCGATCCGTCTTAACGATTCATTACTTATTTTTTTCTAAGGTGGTAACAATTTCATTCTAGGTCGACAATTATTAATGTGGGGTATTGATTCATTCACACAAGTAGCTATGCATATCATTAACAATTTTTCTAACTTTACGAGTTGTCGATCTTGATGGGCTATGGGTTGGGTCGATCTTGCATTTTTTGTATTAAATTTCTTTCATATTTGAGGCTTCATTGACTTGATTCGGGGGTTCGATTTTCTTTAATTTGTTCTAATCAGAAGTTGGCTAAGATCGCTTCTTTATTTTTTTCTTACAAGATTTCTTTGACATTTGAGTATCAGAAACTATCCAGTGGTGAAATTAATCAGAGTTTAATTAGTGAGATAATGGTCAACAAAAGAACAGTTTGAGAGACTTTATGGTGCAACAGTTATAAAAAGGTTGTACCAAGTGGCATATATTAGAGTCTCTCATTTTTACTCTCTTTCACATAATACATTTTTATCGTGTGTGAGAGGTTAAAAATGAATGGTTGTAATATATGTCACTTGATACAACCTTGCTACAACGGTTGTATTATAAAATTTGTCTATTATATAACATACATTCTATTCGTTTTCTGCTTTCTAAGACTAAACACCTCCATTAAGCAACTGTAGAATATGTAGATCAACATTTCAAAATTCACAACATTTCCAGTTATATATTCTACGGATGAAAACAACAGACACAGCAAATACAGTCGCGGATCATCTTTAGACCGTACAAATCACAACAATTTACAACACAACAGCCCCAAATTATTAATGGAATACAAAGGCTATAGATATGATACATATTCACTAAATACATTATAAACGACGACTAGCCCGCCCCGACCTGATCAATGTTATTACATATTCACTGCAAATTCCCAGCCATCATCCTGCCTTTTTTTTTCTTCCTGTTATAATAAACCAAAAGTATGATACGGACCATACGGTGACACAATGCAGTGAACGTCAATAAAAGCGTGTTTAGTATGTCTAGGGAGAGAGATTACCCACGCGATGAAAGACGGCGTTTCGGTTGAACGACATGCTTCATGGTCTCTTTTTGCAAGAGCGTGTGCTTAACTCCGGTTGTTTTACCAAATGAATATCCATTTTCAAGACGCGTGGTTTCGATGCTAAAGACGTTTGTTGTTTGATGATGCTTTGGGACTCGGGTTTCATCTGTTACATTCTTCATTACCTCCTCCACTCGATTGATCATGTCGGTCTTTGCCTTCTCAACCGGATGATCATTCACACCTGCATGTGTTCAATAACATAAGATATGGCATTCAAATTATACCACTTACAACAAAATCAACAAAATTCTAACCGTGCCTGGCTACGAACACACGAACAAGATATGCATAATATAGTACATAATGTAAACACGAGGGAAATTCTACAACAGAGACTTCCTAGTAAAAAAGACAGGCTTAGTTTTAAGAATTGCGTCGACATTGAAGCAAATGATAACTCCTCAATAAGCTAAGCCCTTATATAATGGTTTATTCCCATAGACGATAAAAAGAGTCTTAAAAAGTGAGATAACACAATTTTATATCATTGATCATGATCTATTGATTGATACCTCCACACTACAGCTCCAGCCGCCTTTTTTTACCCCATTTCATGTGTCACATAGGACACTAATCCATTACCAACAATATCTCCGAATCCACTCAACAACGCTTACTTCTCCTCGCGAAATAAAAATAATAAAATGGCAATCGATCTCTTCAAACTATGACCATTTTTCACCAACAAAAACTAGTAGTAAATGCACAGCTGAATTAAATCTATTAACCTAGCCTCAACTTCAATTTCTAGATGCGTCCCCCCGCACTAATCTACAAACCCAATAATGCCCCTGCCAGCCAACCTATGCATACACAACATTTAACATTAACATCATCAGCACTGCATATTTTTGGGTCTTCGACGACTTCACCGAAGGGGCCTTTTAGTTCGATTTTCTTTATCGAAAACATATTGACAAAAGATTACTTCAACATCGTGCTTCTAAAATATATATATACAAAATTTAAATTCATTGATGTTAGATATTTTTCAATATATTGTTATTGTTATCGTTTGCGTTTGGATTTAGGTTACCGTAACAAATCGGGTCGGACCTATAATTTGACCCTTAGTGAGCCTAAAATTTGGGTCTTTATCAATTCAATTTTAAAAAAAATTTAACACATTATATCAGGTTTGATGAGATCTATTTGCGAAATATGTAATTCCAGACCCGGGACGGTTGGGCCTTTGGCAACTGCCAATCCGTCTATGCATTGGGCCGGCCTTGAACAACAATAATTAGTGTGACCACTTAACCCGAGGTACCGAGTTCGAGTTCCCGTGGGGCAAATGTGTGCTTAGATTTCGTTTTTCAACAATTAAAAAAAACTAAAGAGAGAAAATAAAGGACATACATTTATCAGCATCCACACAAGGTTCTTGAACAACCAGAGGAGCATACATATGATAATCAGACTTCAGATAATCCACCAACTTCTCCACCACTTTCTGCTTCTTCTTTTTAATAACGGGATCAGCTCTCTCAACTCCTACAATCCCATTCATTTAACCAAATTAATCATATTCTAAAAATATAAAATTTAAATAACCAAAAAAAACAGGGGACGATACATACCGGTGGAAGTTGTAATTTGTGGGATAAACCTATGACGGGATTGGGAAATCAAAGGGACAAACAAATAGGTGTCTGATTTCAGATAACCCAAGACTTTTCTGATAATGTTTTTCTTCTTTTTCTTGAGTTTCATTAGTTTCGGTTTTTGAATTGGAATTGATTTTATTGAAACAAAGTTCTTGCCCATTGTCATAATTGCTATAGTCCCAAAAAATTACAAGCACTTGAAGAAGATAGAATGAATCTGAAAAAAAGGAGAAAGATTGAAATGCTTTTGAGTCGGTGAACAACTCTTCTTTTTTGCTCCATTTCCGAAGAGGGAATGGTGCGGTGGGGGATAATGGACTGTCAATGTTTGACGTGGATAACGTTTGAAAGCGGTTGTCCACACACGTCATCCTCTGCATACGGCACGTTGTTGTCAATGAACTGCGACACATGGCACCTATCCTCGGGCTGACACGTTTGGCATGTAATTTACAAAAGAAATAATTAGCATTAAGAGTACAGGGAAAAAATTATTTGGAGATTATTATTGGTAAGAGTAAGAATTTCTTTAAAATAAAAATTAAAAACATGTAAGAGTAATAGTAATGATGTGGGCACAATACGTGGGAGACAACGATTAATAATATTATCATCTAAATAATTGATCATGTTTTCTATATATGATCTGGTGGATAGGGTACGTAGGGTAGGATTACTAAGATAGGCAAAAAAGGGTGGTGGTTGGATAGGGTGAGATAAGGTAGGGTGTGGTGGTGTATTGTAAGATTGGGTAGGATAGAGTGAGGTTGGGTTTTGGTAAGGTAATGTATGATAGGGTAAGACAGGGTTGGTAGGGTAAGGTAGGGTAGGGTGAGGTGTAGTACGGTAAGATAGAATGACGTACGGTAAGGTAGGGGATGATAGGGTGGGGTATGGTAGGGTGAGGTAAGGTGTGTGGTGGTGGGCTTGTGGATAAGGTAGGGTGAGTTTGCGTAGGTTAGGTAGGGTTTGGTTAGGTAGAGTAAGATATGTAAGGTAGGGTATGGTAGTAAGGTAAGGTGACTAGAGTAGGTTGAGGTAGTGAGGTAGGGTGGGTAACAAAATAGGGTGCGATGGGTGATTTGTAAGGAAGGGTGGGTAGAATGGTGTGGTGGTAGGGCAGAGCTACCTTACCTTACCCTACCCAAACTCACCTACCATTTCCACCTCATCGTACCTTATGCACCATATGCTACCCAACCCAACCCAACCCAACCTCAATGCACTACCACGCCGTACTCATCACTTAATGTGTCTCCTTTTATATAATTTGTTTCAATATTCTATTCTTTCACAATCCAAACACAATAATAGAATGAGTTTATTCCATTTTATAACTAAGACTTTATTCCAGTTCATTCCATTCATACGTAACAAACATGCCATAAATTTGTGGTTGTCTTGAATCAACATGTAATACTTGTTTTATCAATCAAATCTTTCACTGGGGTGCAAACTCAACATGTGAGATGTATATTTTTACAAATAGTGGATAAGTGGTCTACCATTGTAAATTCGATTAATATGAAGTATCAAATCCTATTTGTTCTAAGACCATTCTTAACACCACTTATCAATATATCTGAAAAACTAAAATAACAATCACATTCAAATGTGTTTGATAAGTGCTTTAATGGATCATTTAATATATTGAGTGTATCTAATTTTTTTGTCAATGACAATGCTCAAAATCGTTAAGTATGAAATCGGGTAATAAACGGGATACATGAGGACAACCCTACTACTATATGGTGGTACTGTTGATGATATAGCTGAGCCAATTGATTGGCCGCCTGATGAGAGTAAACTTTACTATGCTTCGGTGCATGTTTTAACCCCCATTTATGACACATTTGGCTTATATTGGGTACTTTTAGACCATTTATAGGGCAAAATGCATTGCACACTCACTTTGAGGGAAACCGTCACATTGATGGAAAACCTCAGCATTTTACGATGTTTTTGACCATTTTCGAGACCTATTTATCTTGTGGAATTATGCTCGGTATGTGTTTGAATGTTGTGATACAGGAAATAGGTGGCTCATGAACCCGGAAGTTAAGGTACGAGGCTTAGAAAGACGAAACCGAAGCCCGGGGATGGAAACGGATCAAAATTAGTTGATGTTTTCGCCTTACATTCACTTTATCTGCACTTTGAGCAACGTTGAAGGCATTTTCTGGACTTGTGGTCTTCATGAAATTTGTTGATAATTGAATGAGCTTTCCAACACACGTTGAATCACTCAAATCGGAGCTCTACACGCAAAGATATTACCCGATTACTGAAGGTGTATCAGTCCAGATTTTTGGCGCGCTGAAAACTTTGGGGGGCGCCAAAGTAGAACAGAGACCTCCCAGAATCACAGAGTCAGTTTTGGGGCGCGCCAAAAGCACTTTCCTGCACTTTTCCTGGACCTATAAATAGCTCTTTTCATATTTTTCCTCATTCTGTTAGACCCAAAACCTTAGAAACACATACTCTAGGTCGAAATTCCACCCCTCTTCCCTTTAGATTAATTTCTACACCTAATTTACTTAGATTAAGCTCAATCTAGCTTAGATTATAGCTCCTTTTACTTTATTTTTGCATTTTTGGATCTTCTTCTTCACCAAGTGACATGGGTTTGTATAGAGATTGAAGAAACATCATCCTCTTCGATTTTGGTAATCAATTTAGTTTCCTTTCTTGTTTCATGGCAATAATTCTCGTTTGATTATTATTTCTTGTTTTACTATGAATAGCTAAACATTTCATAGTCAAATCATGTGAAAATTGAAGAAATCACCCTCTAATTGATGAAATTGGGAATGAGTAGTGTTTAATTGTTGTTATATTGACGAATTCATGTCTTAAAACTTGTTATTAATGCTTGAATTAGAGTGTATACCTAGTTCATGAACACACACACCACTTTTATAAATGTATGTTGCAAAGGGGTGTGGGAAAAGGGGATTTAAGATCATTTCTTATAATCAACTGAGTTGTTTGGATTGATTAGGGAGTGAGGTTCAATCGATTGTGAAATTGAGCAACTCTAGTGCGTTAATCTTGTTTCGGTCAGTTAAATCCTTAAAGGCGGACTGTTGAACCGGGCAAAGGGTGTTTGATTGTTGCATGGCGTCTTACACTAGCTTAGGAGTTTGCACCCATGAATGAGTCGGTATAAGTGTTAGGTTGGTTGGTTGGTTAATCCCATTCCCGAATAATTGATTACAGGGGCGAAAGTAATCAGTTGGATCATGGTTTGGCTATGTCTCTTTCTCTCTTTATTTCTCGTTTAAATATCGTTTTAGCATAATTGAATACTTGAAGTATCTTTGGTTAACCTAAACTAAATCCGAAAACGACTTTGGTATTCGATAAATTCTTCGTGGGATACGACCTTGCTCACCTCTATAGTACTTCCGACACACGACTCTGCCGGTTAAGGTTGGTCGTTACTATTTTGGTCATCAAGTTTTCTGGCGCCGTTGCCGGGGAATTAATCGATATCTTTTAAGTCTTTTGAAGATTTAGGATTAGGTTGTTTTTTTTATTTTACTGTTTTCTTGTTGTTTGCTTCTTGTAGTGTATGACCCGAAGCTCAAAGGAACCTTTACTTCCGTACAATCCCGAGATTGAGGCTTTGGCTAGACACCGAAACGCCTTGCAAAACAAGGCGGTTCTAGTTGACGAAGTTACTCAAGACTTGGAAAGTGAGAGTTCTAGTTTCGAGAGCTCGATTATGGCTACGGGAAATGAAGATCTTGAGTTTGACCGGGGTATGGAACGAGAAAGAAGTGTGAATCTGTTTGAGGAAAGGGATACTACTCAATATCAAGGTCAGCCATCACATTCGCTTTCCCCAAGGATGGAACCTCTACCTAGGGAAGGGAATATTGTGCACAATCCCTCATTGACCAATCACTTTCAACAAAGGACCAATATCCCTCTCCAAACTCCACAAATTCCTCAAACACAACAACCTCCACAAATGGACCCCCAATTCCTTCAACAATATCAACAAATGATGATGCAAATGGCTCAATTTAATCCTATGATGAATCCTATGATGAACCCTATGATGAACCAATTCTCTCAAATGGCCAACCCCTATGCCCAACAGTTTATCCCTCAAGCTAATCATCAAGCCAATCCTCAACCAAATCCCATAGTGAACCATCAACCATGTATTCCTCAACCTTAAGTAAACCAAGCGGGAAATCGACCGGTAAGACTTTGTAGAGATTATGTGACACCAATGGCCACCACAGGCCATAGTCCTATTCGAGTACCAGCCGTTGCGGCTAATAACTTGGAGATAAGGCAACATGTTTGGCATTTACTTGGGGACAATGTTCAATTTGAAGGAAAGGCTACGGATGATCCGAATACCTTCATCAATAATTTCCTTGAGGTATGCAAAACAGTGAAGATAAATGGTGTTGGTGAGGAAGCGGTTCGGCTACTTTTGTTCTATTTTTCTCTAAAAGGAAAAGCGAGGGAGTGGTATTCATCTTTGGCTCATGACTCTCTCCACACATGGGAACAAGTTGCAAGCACATTTTTGCTCAAGTACTCTCCACCATCGAAGGCTCTTGACTTAAATCCGACATTTCCAACTTTGAGCAACTATTGGGTGAAGACTTGTTTGAGGCATGGGATCGGTTCAAGACTATGTTATAGAAATGCCCTCAATACGGATTTGAAGCATGGGACCAAATGCATCTATTCTATAAGAATTTGGATGGTAATTCAATGCAACAACTAAATGGGGCATGTGGAGGATCCATTATGGATGTGGCACCGGATGTGTCACTGGCCACCATTGAGAGGATTTGTGAAAATAATAGGCAATGGAGTTCGGTAAGAAGGCAATTAAAGCATAAAAAGCCACTTGTGACCGCCGTGGTAGATGAGCCCGAAAGAAACTCCGAGTGGCAAAATAATGTGCTAGCCATGGAGCAAAAAGTAGATGATTTGGCTCAAGAGAATAAGAAAGCACATTTATGCCAACTTTGTGGTGGTGGACATTCGGCTCTAGATTATACTTCTCCAAACACACCACCACCATCTTCTATTCCAATACAAGCTTATGTAGCATCCCAAGCGAGTTCATTGTTGGCTAATCCGAATTCCTTGCAACAATCTTTGATGAATGTATATGCCTTGGGGCAATTGAATGCCAGACAGTTAGATTTCCACCCACTCACCACCAATGTTAATCCAGTCATTGCTCCTATGGATAATAGCTTGATGTTGGACACACAACCTTATGATGCTAATTTTGTGGGACAAGGGCATGTCCAACAATATGATTTTCAAGGAGTGCCTCAAAATTGGCGTGAGAATCCAAACTTAGCTTGGGGACGAAATTTGAATCAAGGGCAATCTTCTAGACCTCAACAAGGCCCTTCTTATCCAGGCAATCAAGTTCCACGACAACAACAATCCAGAATTTACCAACATCCGAATGCTCAACAAAGCTATTATCATGGAAACTATTCTCAACCTTCACCAATGGCTCCTATTCCGCAAAAGAGCTCAACCGACATTCTCTTGGAGCAAATTAATAAGACTTTCCAAGAGCATAGCCGTGAATTGAGAGACATCAAAACAAATGTCAACAACACCACTGCCACGTTCCAATTAGCCATAAGGAACCTTGAGACTCAAGTGGGTCAATTGACCGAAAATTCTAACACCGCACCGGTTGGAGGCTTTCCGAGTAACACCGTGAGAAATCCCAAGGAGGTTAATGCCATCTTTGCGGTGTATCAAAATGAAGAAGAAGAGGATGCGGTAATAAAGAGTCATGAGACATTGAGAGTGGCGGGGTTGAAGGAGAAGACAACCGAAGAGGTTGTTCTTGATGAAAATGTTGAGAACAAAGAGGGGTGTAAAATGGATCTCCGGGGAAAGGCTATTGAACAACTTAATACGGGAATGGATCACGTGAGTGACGCTTCTAAAAGCAAAAGAATATCAGGTATGCCTCAAACTAGCATTCCTTTTGATGTGAGCACCCTTCATTTTCCTCCCTCTCATGATAAGAAAGAAAATATGTTAAGTAAGAAGCAAAATCGTTTTCTTGACATCTTGCGTAAGGTAGCGATAAACATTCCATTAGTTGATGCTTTAATGAACATGCCTTTGTATGCTAAATTTCTTAAAGATGTTTTATCGAAAATGCCTAAAATGCAATGTGTGGTTTATTGTAATGAAGAGCGTTCTGCGATTTGTCAAGAGAAATTTCCGCCTAAACTTGGTGACCCCGGGAGTTTTTCAATCCCTTGCACGATATGTAAGTCTAAGAGTCTCAACGCCCTATGTGATTTTGGAGCTAGTGTGAACCTTATGTCGTACACCACTTATAAAGAACTTGGTCTTGATGGCATTAGAACAACTAGAATGGTTCTTTCTATGGCGGATAGGTCCATTAGGTACCCTAGAGGCATCGTTGAGAATGTGCTAGTCCAGGTTGATAAATTTGTTTTCCCGGCTGATTTTGTCATTTTAGACATGGAAAACAACTCTAGGATGCCGATTTTGCTTGGTAGACCATTTTTGGTCATAGAGAGAGCCTTGCTCGATATGCAAACTGGAGAGATCACTTTGAGAGTTCACAATGAGAGCGCTACCATCAAGGTTTATGAGCATGTAGATCATCCATATGATGATTGGGGTAAACATGAGAGGGTTGATAAGGTTGAGGTCTTTCAAGTGCGTCATAGCAATCAAGAGTTGCCAAAGAGCGAGAAGAGCAAGTTTGAGGCCAATGGAGGGAGAAAGAATCCAAATGTAAATTTGGTGGATTCAAGTCGTGTCAAGGACTTTAAACTTGACATTCCTACCTGTATAACTCCATCATTACCCTCTTTCTGTCCACTATTTCCACCTTTGTGTCAATAGTATAACCTAAAAGTTGACACCGCATAAGTCATTCCGTCGAGCCAACGACGTAAAACAAAGACGCTTGGGGGAGGCAACCCACTGTTTCTCTGTTTTGCTTTAGTTTTTTGTGCTAGGAGTGGTCTAGGATGATGCTTTGGGGAATCTTGGTACCGTCTTGGGTAATCATTCTCTGACCCGTTTTTGGCTCATATCTTTATTCATGGATGTTGTTTTACTTGTTTGATTGTCTTTTCATCCCATGCGCCCCGAGTCGGTTTCTCTTTTTGGTTTCATATGATCGTGTATGTGACTTTGCGCTCTTTTATTATATCTCGATTTTCTTGCTTGCCTTTGGCACGGTGGCTGTTTCTCGTGCATGCATTTTCTTGGTGTTTTTGTCTCATGGCTTCAGGTATTCGAGTGGAACTTTCATGGATATGTCACGTACATGGTTTGCGCCTTTCTACCGGATTAAGCTAAGCCTTCTTTCTCTTTCTCATTCACACACTGAGGACAGTGTTGCATTTAAAGTGGGGGTGGTGGGCTTAGCAATAATGTGTGCTTCGTTGTTGACATTTGCCAAAGTGTTGTATGCTTATCATTTGGTCACTTCTTTAGTAAAATTTGAGCTATTTTTAAAATTTTCCATGGTTTTGAGGTTGCATTTGTATGTTGAGCCTTCACGTTGATAAGATAAACGGTTTAGTAAGCATTTAAATGCATGCTACTTCGCTTACTACCTTGCCTTGTGAATGGGATTTTCACACACGTATAGCTTCAATTTCATGAACCGTGGTAACTAGTGACCGATTATGGTAGACTTAGGCACAATTCGGCTACCTAGAACTCATATCATTAACTTCGAGACGACATAGAAAGGCCGACCTTGGTAGAGTTTGGGATGAAAGTTATGGCATTTCTTTGACTAACCAGAGCCAAATAGCCATCCCATGACATATTCCACAGTAACCCCTCTAAGCCTTGGTAGGATGGTTAGACCCCCATCCGACACTTAGCCATTCGTATTTAGCCCGTAATTTCCCAACCCCCAAGCCTTATTTGTGGTCTACATTCCCTTGAACACCCTATGGGTTAAGCTTAATCTTTTCACTTTGAGCACACTTGCTAAAGCAAGTGTGAGGTGGTAGAGGAGTACATATGTATAGTGTTAGGAACATTTTATTATGTTTTGATGATGGTCATACTAGATATTATAGCAAGCCTGAAATAAGTTAGAATTCTCTGTATAAGTCTTTACTTAGAGTCTGACATGTTGTATAAGTTGAGTCAGACAAGTATTGTACTAGTTGGTAGGACGGCAAAGCAAAAAACAGATATTCGGTAGAGTGAAGCCAGCCAAGCACCAGCAGAGAAGCAATGCAGACATTAAAGGTCTGACTTGTAACCAAGGAAGTCTGTGATGACCTTGGACAAGTCTAAGTTATACTACAAGCGAGGCACATTAATATTCGAATATGGTGTACACTGATCTCACCCCAATCAAAGATCAGTGAAGTACAAAGATTCTCCTCAAATAGAAACAAGAAGAAAACAGTGAATCGGCAAAGCAGACTCATTTTCGGCTGAGTAAAGACGAAACGGTGAAGGAAAAGCTAAAACGGCTAAGTCAGAAGGATCACTCGACCGTTCTAAAAATGGCGAAGTAACAATTACCAGATCAGATTTAATATACGTTGAAGATTCAGAAGATCATGCATTAAATGCACAATCAATAGAGGATCAATCAAGGACGGATTTTCTGCTATACTTTGCGTCAATTTAATTTCTGCAATTTACTTTACAGCCATTTATTTAATTTGCCTACATCATAACTTATATCTGTGATTGCCTAAACTGATTTGAAAACAACATAGTACGAAGGGACTTATCCGCTGCCCAAAAGCTTTTAAATAAAAGAAAAGTTTTTGAAACTCCACTATAGTCATTCACCCTCCCCCCCCCTCTGACTATAGTTTCACCCTTCTCTGGGACCAACAATTGGTATCGGAGCAGTGTTCCTAGTATCAGAACCTGTTCAGATCTAATTTCTGGTAACAAGGAGATCACTTATTTTCAAAGTAGTTTTCAAATCTGAGTTTCCTATACGCTTACATTTATATCTTCATTTGCACTGATGGATTCCTCAAACTTCTTGTCAAAAGTACCTGTTTTTAATGTTAATAATTTTGATGAATATAAAATAAGAATGCTATCTCATCTTGCAGCAACTCATGAAGAGATGCTGGATGTAATTAATGATGGACCAATCACAATCACTACTGTGGTAGGCTCAGGAGCAGATCAAGGAAAGGAAATTGACAAACCTAAAAAGGATTGGACCAAGGATGACAGGAGAAGAGCAAATCTGGACTTTGTTGCAAAAGACATGATCTTGAAGACCCTAGATAGCAACATGTTCATGAGAATCAAAGACTGCAAAACAGCAAAGGAGATGTGGGACAAGCTATCATTGATAAATGAAGGATCTGAAGCAGTTAAAGAAAACAAATTATCTGCTGCAAAACAGAAATTTGAGAACTTTAAAATGAAGGCTGGTGAATCCATTGATCAAATGGACAACAGATTCTCAAACATCATCAGTGAATTGCAACAGCTTGGACACATATATCCCCAGAAAGAAGTATGCTTGAAGATCCTGAGAGGACTACCTGAAAGATGGAAGATCATAACATCAGTAATCAGAGGAACAACAAATCTTGCAAGCACTGACACTCTGACACTGATGTCACAATTAAAAGCTCATGAATTTGAATTGAACGGTGAAGATGGTGCTCCGGCAGAGACACACAAAATCACTGCATTAGCTACACCCCAGCAAAGTAACTTTGCCGAATGCATCAGCAAAGAGACACATGAACTAAAAGAACAGGTAGCTTTATTAGTTAAACAAGAGGTCAAGCTTAAACAAAGATATGAAGAAGAAAGATGATGAATACAGATGCTTCAACTGCAACAAGAAAGGTCACTTCAAGGCTGATTGTCCTGAAGAAAATGACAAAGATGATGAAAAGAAGAAATACAAAGCATCTGAAAAGAGAAAAAGCAAGAAGGCACTCAAGGCAGAATCCAGCAGTGAAAAGAATGAAGAATCATCTGATAATGATTCAGATGATAGTGATGAAGAAGACAGCTCAGAAAATGAAAAAGCATGTCTATGCCTCATGACCAAAGAATTGGATGAAGATAAAAGTGATAGCTCAGACACTGAGGAAACAAGCCTATGTTTAATGACTAAAGAATCAGATGAAACTGAGGTAACATCTAGTTCCTGTTCCTCATCAAATGCATCCACATCTAACACTGCACAATCTTCTAGTCTCCCATTAGATACAGCAGACCTAGTCTAAAATCTCATGACTAAATTTGATGAAATTGAAAGAATCATGAAATTCTGGAAAAGGAATGCAAGGATCTAAGAAAAGAGAATAAGAGATTAAAGAAAGAACTGGATAAAGCAAAAGCTGAATTAACTAGTAAGGAGACCTACTTAAATTATCAACAAAAAGCAGATGATCATACATCTTTTATTAACATATCAGTTAAGAAAATCTCCTCACCAGTAAAGGTAACCACTGCACCACTAAAAGCACCAGCTTACAAACCCTCAAAAAGGTTTGGATCCAGATCTGGTCTTGCCTACAATAGTCAGGATGAAAGTAGGAATAATGGTCAACACAATTCTAAATTCAGGACCATTAATGGATCAAAATTTAGAAAGGACAGACCATAGTTCCAACAGATCATCCTGTTCCGGTGAAGTCAAAACCTAGTGTAGTGAAACAGCAGACTAAATCCTCATTCCAGTCAATCAAGAACAACAGCCATCTGAAAGGTAAAGGCAGACTTTACCCTTCAGGGGATGATTGGAATGTTGCACCTCCAAAATACAAGAGGAAACCATTTCATAAAATGCATCATGTGTTTAAGAAAAACCAATATGTTCCTAGACACATGAAGCAAGAAAGGTTTCCTACTGCATATTGGAAAGTGAAGAAGGATGTAAATGCACCAAAAGGTGGAGAAAAGTATCAGAATACCTTCAGTAAAAAAATTAGAAGCTATTCTGCCATGCCTTATACATATGAAGTTGATGACTTCAATTATCCAAAAAGAAGACCTTTTGGATACACACTTGGTATGGGTGGCATGATTGCTAACAGGTATGGACCCAAACAATGTTGGGTACCTAAACTTAATTAACTGTTTTGTAGGATGTCCGGTACATAGACAGTGGATGTTCCAGACACATGACAGGAAACAAGAAATGGCTCACTGACTTCAAAGCTTTTGATGGACCCAAAGTCACATTTGGAGGCAAAGAAAACCCTGGCAAGATTAAGGGGGAAGGCATAATACTCAAGAACAATCTAAAGATTCAAAATGTGGCATATGTCAAGGGACTTAACTTCAATCTGATGAGCATCAGTCAATTCTGTGACAAAGGCTACAATGTACACTTCAACAAAGAAGGATGCAAAGTGATTCACAGCCAAACCAACACAGTAGTTCTTGCAGGTAGAAGACAAGACAACATGTATGTGGTGGACTGGAGAACAGCCAAGGCAGAAACATGTCTACTTGTCAAGAATAAACAATCAACAAGCTGGATTTGGCACAGAAGATTAAATCACCTGAATTTCAAGACCATCAACAAACTATCAAAGAGCAAGTTAGTTGAAGACCTGCCAGAGATCACATTCAAGAAAGAAAGTCTATGTGATGCATGTCAGAAAGGAAAACAGATCAAAAGTTCATTCAAGTCAAAGCCTTATCAATCTACAACAAGAGTTCTACATCTGTTACACATGGACCTGTTTGGACCAGTCACACCAGTAAGTGTGAGTGGTGAGAAATATACTCTTGTAGTGGTGGATGACTTCTCAAAATACACCTGGACCATTTTCATGAACAAGAAGAAAGAAACACTCAAGAAGCTGCCAGATTTGCTGAGAAGACTCCAAAATGAGAAAGAGCTAAAGATTATCAAGATCAAATCAGATAGAGGCACTGAATTTCTAAATGAAATTATCAGAACCTATTGTGAAGAAAATGGAGTGTTACATCAACTATCTGCAGCAGGAACTCCACAACAAAATGGAGTAGCAGAAAGAAGAAACAGAACTCTCAAAGAAGCAGTTAGAACAATGATTGCTGAAGCATGCTTGCCAAAAAGGTTTTGGGCTGAAGCAGCAAACACAGCATGTCATACACAAAACAGATCAATCATCAACAAATATCATGGAAATACTCCATATGAAATATGGAATGGTAGAAAACCCAATATCTCATATTTTCATATGTTTGGATCAAAATGTTTTGTCTTAAACAGGAACCAGCTGCATACATTTGATGAGAAGGCTGATGAAGCAATCTTCATGGATACTCAGACACTAGCAAAGCATTCAGAGTACTCAATAAAAGAACATTGGTGATTGAAGAATCTATACATGTGGTTTTTGATGAACCAAATACAAATGGTGAAGATCTTCAAGACCAAGAAGAGAAAGCAGCACAGAGGGAAATCTATACAAATGCAACCATACCAACTACTATCCTGAATCATCATTTTGAAAATCAAGAGGAGCCACATACCAATACAACAGAAGAAGCACCAGAAGTTGAAGTTCATGCTCAGCATGAAGGTATGGAAGCACCAAGTGAAGAACAACTTCAACCAGATCTAAATTGGCTAAGAGACCATCCTGAAGAACAAGTTATTGGAGATATTCACACAGGAGTTAGAACCAGAAGACAACTGGAGCACATGCTAACTTGCTTTCTATCACAAGTGGAACGCAAGACCATAGATGATGCAATCCAAGATGCAGATTGGATCACAGCCATGCAAGAAGAACTAAATGAATTTGAAAGAAATGAAGTATGGGAACTTGTTGACAGACCAGCTATGGCCAACATCATTAGTGCAAAATGGGTATTCAGGAACAAGATGGATGAGCAAGGAACTGTTGTCAAAAACAAAGCAAGGCTAGTTGCAAAAGGCTATTCTCAAGCAGAAGGAATAGATTATGATGAAACATTTGCACCAGTAGCTAGATCGGAAGCAATCAGACTCTTTCTAGCATTTGTTGCATACAAAGACTTCAAAGTCTATCAAATGGATGTCAAGAGTGCATTCCTAAATGGACTTTTGGAAGAAGAAGTTTATGTAGAACAACCTCCTGGATTTCAAATCAAAGGAAAAGAAGACAAAGTATACAAACTCAAGAAGGCCCTCTATGGCCTCAAACAGGCACCTAGAGCCTGGTATGAAACACTATCACAATTTCTGATCAAGAATGGATTCAACAAGGGAACTATTGACAAGACCCTATTCAAACTAGAGGAAGGAGCAAGCACATTGCTAGTACAAATCTATGTTGATGATATAATCTTTGGATAAGAGGATGAAAAGCTTTGTGAGAAATTTGCAAACCTGATGAAGAGCAAATTTCAGATGAGCATGATGGGAGAATTAAACTATTTCCTTGGCCTTCAAGTAAAGCAAATGAAGGATGGCATTTTCATTAGTCAAGCCAAGTACACAAGAGATTTGATACACAAGTATGGGATGGATACAAGTGGCACAGCAGACACACCAATGTGTGCCAGAGTCATACTTTGAAAAGATGAAGCAGGAAAGGATGTTGATCAGAAAATGTATAGAGGAATCATTGGATCCTTATTATACTTAATCGCAAGCAGACCTGATATAGCATTTGCGGTAGGAGTGTGTGCAAGATTACAAGCTCAACCAAAAGAATCACATCTTCTAGCAGCTAAAAGGATAATCAAATACTTGAAAAACACTATAAATGTTGGAATTTGGTATCCAAAAGATGGAGGATTTAAATTGATATCATATTCAGACTCGACTATGCTGGATGCAAAATAGATAGAAAAAGCACCTCTGGAACATGTCAAATGCTAGAAACCAGACTAGTCTATTGGTTCAGGAAAAAGCAAAACTCCATATCTACATCAACAGCTGAAGCAGAATATATAGCAGCAGGTAGCTGTTGTGCACAAGTACTTTGGATAAGACAACAGCTAAGGGACTATGAAGTGGAAGAGAAAACAATTCCAATCATGTGTGACAACACAAGTGCAATATCTATTACTGAAAATCCAGTATTGCATTCAAGAACAAAGCACATTGATGTAAGACATCATTTCATCAGAGACCATGTTGAAAAAGGGGATGTCATCCTAAAACACATACCCACTGAAGATCAATTGGCTGACATCTTCACTAAACCACTCAGTTATGAAAGATTTAGTATGTTGAGAACTGAGTTAGGAATGATTGAAATTGAATAGGTATCAAATAGCGGCTAACTGGAGTAATCGGCTAAGTGAGTTCATCAACTGGTACAACCTTTGCCGTTACTGTAGATGTAGCAGGTAAGGCACCGGTATCCAGCGAAGGTAACTTAACTGATTGTTAGGAACAGTTAAATGGAGCAGCTCGGTGAAGAACTCATTGGATCAGCTAAGTGACCAGCCAAGGCACTTCACCGAAATAAAGACTTGGATAAATTAAAAGTGTGAACAAAATCAATTCTGATTACACGTGGAGAATAAGGAAATTATGGAGGATTATTCTGTGAAAGATTACACACATGGAGATCAACTTATGATCATGGAGGTAATTATATTATTTTTCGAATTATAAACTCCTCGATTCCCGGGCTCTATCATTACTTACCTCAAACCACTCCCCCATTACGCTCGAATATCGCAATTTACATACACAACATCACGCCATTATGTCACAAAATCCTTCCATATTCAAACCACGTTCACACTACCCAAATCACACTATATAAACAAGACTTAAAGATTTTCAGAAATCTTTACGCTCTCTTGCAAATTACAAACCCTACTCTTATTTTTCTCTATTGCAAACTCAAGTTCCTTTTCAACAATGGCATCATCTTCCTCAAACACCCAAGCTGGGTATGAAAAATCGATTGCCACTGGCTCATTCTTTCAAGCAGAACACTACCTGAAACTGTGCGGAAATGATGAGAATGCCAAACGATTGGCAGCAGGTTGCGAAAACCTAAAATTATCAACCTTTCTCAATCCACCCATAACTGAGGTTTGCTATGAAAGCCTCATCTCCTTCTGGAAATCTGCAAAATACGTCTCTGGACTCCTTGCTGAAGAAGGTGACAAGTTCGAAGAAGACAGGATTGTTGCATCTGTCAATGGTAAAGAAGTGGTGATTACAACAAAGGTAATTCGAAAACATCTTAAACTTTCCAATAAAGGTCAAGCGAAAGTGACATTGGTACCACAAGACTTGGACAATTTCTGGAAAACCATTGCCAAAACGGCAAACCCAGGATCCACAAAAGTCAATTGTCTTCGATCTGCGTTGAAGAAACCGTTCAATGAGTTTAGTGCCCTAATTGGCAAAACCATTGAAGGAAAGTTGGGAGCAAATAATGCCATGACAAAAATTAGAATGCGGCTAATGCGAATCATCTATAACAAGCTACAATTTAATTGGGCAAAATACTTATTTTTGAGAATCAAAGAGCAAATCCAAGGTGAAGTAAAAGCAGGCGAAAAGGGGATAAAAGAGGGAAAGACAAAGAAAGGACAATTCTGGGTGAAAAAGTCATATGAGATACAGTTGCACTATCTATTGCAATGTCTCAAAGTCCCCACTGTACAACTCCACAAACTGCATGAATCCAAAGTCATGTTTACTTATGTTAAACAACAAAAGAAGGCAGGAGAAGGAAAGTGGAAGAAATCCACACACAACACCACCAGTCAAAGAAAGAAACAAAAGGTTCGGCGAAGTCTGGAAGACAGACTTTGGGAAATTGATTGATGAAGAAGAAGAAGAGGATTCTGACACTGAGGCAGAAAAGCAAGAAGAAGAAAATATCAGTGAGGATGAACAGCATCCTAATGAAGAAAACACTGGAGAGGATGAGGAATCTCCAGAAGAAGCTGTACAATTGTCTGCAAACGATATAGATGATCGAATTGTAGAATATCTTGAGTGGAAGGAAGGCGATTCCAGACAACAGCTTCAAGACTCAGACCGCATGCTTGCTGAAGAAGCATGGCTATTTGATTTTCTGGGAATCACAACTCTGGTAGGTGTACTTGATGAATCACCTCTATGGGACTTGGTTGATGCAGCCAAGGCAAAGCTGTCCCAGACCTCTAGAAGACAGAGTGATGACTCAGACGATGATGGAGATGATCATGATGATGGTGATGATGACAATGATGGGAATGATCATCATAATGATGATCTTGACAAAAACAGAGAAGAGGATGCTCCTGCACCAGATGCAATTGATGACACTACTCTTCTCCGAACATTTTTAAAACCACAAGCATCCAACAAGTCCACAACTCCAGCAAAGACAGCCACTCCACCGCTGTCTGTGAATGTTCCAGCTGACAACACAAACATTGTGGACACTGGTTCAGCTGCTGCCACACCAGTCAAGGCAACCCCCGGCACAGAGATAGGGGAACAGCAGCTCAAACCACTCCAGCATACACATCTACCCAAGTTATTGAAGATTTGGAAATCGAAGCAGATGTTACTCAACGTCAAGATAAGGGACAACAAACAGATCCAGATCCAGCCGACATACGGGACAAACTCTCTCAGCTGCCCCCTGGCATTACAAATGAAACCTTTGAGAAAGCAGCAGATTTGCTGGCTGAAGAATTGGAGCAGCAAGCCATGTATCTCAGATCCATGACTTCAGCATTTAATGACAAAAGCTCATCCATTGAACACAAGTTTCAGGCCATCGCAGAGTACATTGATGCACAAAACATTGTGGTTCAACAACAGGGAAATCTGATGACGCAGCTTAACATCAATATCACTAACAATCTTGCAGGTCTAAGACAACATATTTCCCAAGAAAATGAATCACTGGCAGTGGCTTTTGGCTCTAGACTTCGCAGTGTGAATGAGAAACTAAATGATCATAACAAAAGATTCACATCTATTGAATCAAAACTTGACTCTCTGATTGGCACGGCAGAGGCTAGAAACAGCATCTTACTCCAGCAAAGGGATGATGCTGCCAAAAAGGGGGAAAATCGGGATAAGCCTGAACCTGAAGGGTCAACAATCAGACCCCCAAATTTCACTGAAGAACAACTGAGAGCAAGAGACAGAGAAATAAGGATCAGAAATGAAGCAGAAGAACAGCAAAGAAGGGTCAGAGAAGAAAGAGAAAAGGCCCTAAAGGAACCCTGCATTGGATTTCCTCATCCTATGCAAAGAAGAGATGATGATAGAGACAGATCCGGAAGACAGCAAAGGCCTGGATCTAGTCAGCAAAGAGGATCAGCTAGTCAACACAGACTCAGCACCAGAGGAAACACCAGCAGAGGCAGCAGCAGCTCCAGATATACTGGGGAACACAGAACTTACATTGGTCACCAAAGCAAAGCAGAATATGATGCAGATGTACTGGACCATGTAAGAGAATTTTTCAGAGTACAGGAAGGACTTTATCCTCACTCCTCACAAGATGAAGCTTGGGCTGATTGGCTAAGCTATCAGGATGAAAGGATGAGAACTGATATGGCCAAACTCTACAATGAAGTCAAATGAGAGTTTGCACTTCTCAAACAAACCAACAACAAACCAAGCTCAGCCATACCACTATCTGCAAAAGGACCAGAAGACTTGCCAGCTGAACAACAAGAAGAATTCAAATATATGGCTAAATTCTTCGATCCTATGGGAAGAATGGAGAAACAGGAGCAGTGGAGTCTCTACAAAAGCCTCAAGTTTGCAGATTCACATATTGCTGAGGCTATGGAAAGACTTGAAAAATATTTTGGAGAACCTAAGGCAAATGAGACCATGCCTGATTTCAACAGACTTTTTGCCAAAAGAGTTTTTCAGGGTGTATCTGAATACACAGCTTTGGCTTACTGGAAGTGGAAGTTTCCAGAAATTAATTGGAAAGACATTGAAGAGGTTCAGACTACAAATTTCAAGAGGTACAAGGCTGAATTAAGCAAAATGTAGTTTGTAACATTTGAATAAAGTTTTAGAACTTATTGCCCTATGATGGATGAATAAAATCGTTGAAATTTTGTTCTAATTTTGATTACTTATGTTCAGGCTTATGAGGGTTTTTGGCATCATCAAAAAGGGGGAAATTGTTAGGAACATTTTATTATGTTTTGATGATGGCCATACTAGATGTTATAGCAAGCCTGAAATAAGTTAGAATTCTCTGTATAAGTCTTTACTTAGAGTCTGACATGTTGTATAAGTTGAGTCAGACAAGTATTGTACTAGTTGGTAGGACGGCAAAGCAAAAAACAGATATTCGGCAAAGTGAAGCCAGCCAAGCACCAGCAGAGAAGCAATGCAGACATTAAAGGTCTGACTTGTAACCAAGGAAGTCTGTGATGACCTTGGACAAGTCTAAGTTATACTACAAGCGAGGCACATTAATATTCGAATATGGTGTACACTGATCTCACCCCAATCAAAGATCAGTGAAGTACAAAGATTCTCCTCAAACAGAAACAAGAAGAAAACAGTGAATCGGCAAAGCAGACTCATTTTCGGCTGAGTAAAGACGAAACGGTGAAGGAAAAGCTAAAACGGCTAAGTCAGAAGGATCACTGACCGTTCTAAAAATGGCGAAGTAACACTTACCAGATCAGATTTAATATACGTTGAAGATTCAGAAGATCATGCATTAAATGCACAATCAATAGAGGATCAATCAAGGACGGATTTTCTGCTATACGTTTGAAGAAATATTCCGATCACTGAAATCAAGGAGAATGCAATTAAGGGGGAATCAAGAATAAAATCAAGGATTATTCCCTCATTAATATAGCCAACGGACGGAATTTCAAATTCAAGGTTATTCAAGGCTATAAATAGAAGGCATTGACAGACAGAGAAGGTATGCACTGAAAATAAAAATCAAGTGAAAACTCTGTCAATTTGAAAAGCCTTCTCTCTGAACTTACAAGGAAACATCTAGTGATCAACTCAGATATCAGAGCTACAAAGTCATTCTTGGTGCTGAGATTGATCAATCAAGTGTGTGAATCACATTCACATCAAACTGAAGCAACTGAATCAGAGGCAATCTGAGAAGGAGTTGAATCTGTGATAGTTGTTGAAGGATTTTGATCTCAAGGAGCAGCAATGAAGACTGAATCACTGAAGCTGTTGCAGTCAAGGAGTGATAGTCTTGTAGATTGTGAAGCTTGGGAAGCAAAGGACATCATACTATTGTATTTGTAAAACAATAGTGAATTCCTCCGATCATCACAGGAGAAGAGTGGATTGAGGGATTACACCACCCTGAACCACTATAAGCCTTGTGTCAATTTAATTTCTGCAATTTACTTTACAGCATTTTTTAATTTGCCTACATCATAACTTATATCTGTGATTGCCTAAACTGATTTGAAAACAACATAGTAAGAAGGGACTTATCCGCTGCCCAAAAGCTTTTAAATAAAAGAAAAGTTTTTGAAACTCCACTATAGTCATTCACCCCCCCCCCCCCTCTAACTATAGTTTCACCCTTCTCTGGGACCAACATATAGAGGAGTTGGTTCTTACAAGCTATTTCACAATTTGGAGGGTAGGAGCTCATTTTTACACAATATGTATGTAATGGCCTTTGACTCAAACCTATTAAATGTGTATAATGCAGCTTTCTTTAAATTAAAAAAAAAAGAAAAGAAAGAAAGAAGAAAAAAAAGAGAAGTCAAAAATCAAAAGAAAATGAAATCAATCAAAGAAAGCTTGCAAATAAAGTGTTGAAAAGTGTAATAAAGGTTGAGTCAAAGAAATCCAAGTGTCTAGGACTCATGTATTGACTTGTTATGTGATGTTGGTGTTGGGGTGAGTCCATAGTGTAGAAACATGATTCTTATACATTTTTGCCTCGTTACACTTGAGACAAAGTGCAATATGGCATTTTATTTCGTGGATCATGTTTCTAGTTTCATTTTGAGCTAGAGAAGGGTAGAGCTAGCTACGTTTTGTATTGTTACACCCTGTGATTAAGCTTGCTCATTTTGTCGCTTTCTTGTTTATTCCCCAAAAATTCCTTTCGGTTAGCCCCGTCCCTAGCCTATCGTTACAACCGTGAAAGTCCTACTCGACCTTGCTTAGCCTCGGTTGGCCCCGATTAGTGGAGATACTTATGAAGTATGAGCCTATGGTGTAGTCGCAATAACCTAGCATCCATAATCCAAACCGGTGAATCGTGGTAAATATAGGAGAAGCTATTCACACACTCACATCCTGTTTGCTTGATAAGGTAGGGTTAAGTTGCATGTTTTTACTCTTTTACTTGTCGGTTATCATTGATATGTGATTGGCTTGACCTACGTATGTAACGTTAACTCTTTGGATTCTTTTAAAACGCTTATTTTGCTCGAGGGCGAGCAAACGCTAAGTGGGGGATGGTTGATGAGAGTCAACTTTACTATGCTTCGATGCATGTTTTAACCCCCATTTATGACACATTTGACTTATATTGGGTACTTTTATACCATTTATAGGGCAAAATGCAATGCACACTCACTTTGAGGGAAACCGACACATTGATGGAAAACCTCGGCATTTTACGATGTTTTTGACCCTTTTCGAGACCTATTTAACTTGTGGAATTATGCTCGGTATGTGTTGGAATGTTGTGATACAGGAAATAGGTGACTCATGAACCCAGAAGTTAAGGCATGAGGCTTAGAAAGATGAAACCGAAGCCCGGGGATGGATACGGATCAAAAATAGTTGATGTTTTTGCCTTATATTCATTTTATCTGCACTTTGAGCAATTTTGGAGGCATTTTCTGGACTTTTGGTCCGAATGCAAGTTGTAGATAATTAAATTAGCTTTCCAACTCACTTTGAATCACTCAAATCGGAGCTCTACACGCAAAGATATTGCCAGATTACTGAAGGTGTATCACTCCAGATTTTTGGCGCGCGCTGAAAACTTTGGGGCGCGCCAAAGTAGAACAGAGACCTCCCAGAATCACGGAGTCAGTTTTGGGGCTCGCCACCCTGCACTTTTTTTGGACCTATAAATAGCTCTTTTTCAGATTTTTCCTCATTTTCTTAGACCCAAAATCTTAGAAACACATACTCTAGGTAGAAATTCCACCCCTCTTCCCTTTAGATTAATTTCTACACCTAATTTACTTAGATTAAGCTCAATCTAGCTTTAGATTATATCTCCTCTTACTTTATTTTTTCATTTTTGGATCTTCTTCTTCACCAAGTGACATGGGTTTGTATAGAGATTGAAGAAACATCATCCTCTTCCATTTTGGTAATCAATTTAGTTTCCTTTCTTGTTTCATGGCTTTGATTCTCGTTTTGATTGTTATTTCTTGTTTTACTATGAATAGCTAAACATTTCATAGTCAAATCATGTGAAAATTGAAGAAATCACCCTCTAATTGATGAAATTGAGAATGGGTAGTGTTTAATTGTTTTTATATCGACGAATTCATGTCTTAAAACTTGTTAATAATGCTTGAATTAGACTGTACACCTAGTTATGAACACACACCACTTTTATAAATGTATGTTTTGAAGGGGTGTGGGAAAAGGAGTTTTAAGATCATTTCTTATAATCAACTGAGTTGTTTGGATTGATTAGGCAGTGAGGTTCAATCGGTTGTGAAATCGAGCAACTCTAGTGCGTATCTTGTTTCGGTCAGTTAAATCCTTAAAGGCGGACTGTTGAACCGGGCAAAGGGTGTTTGATTGTTGCATGGCGTCTTACACTAGCTTAGGAGTTTGCACCCATGAATTAGTCGGTATAAGTGTTAGGTTGGTAGGTTGGTTAATCCCATTCTAGAATAATTGATTAGAGGGGCGAAAGTAATCAGTTGGATCATGGTTTGGCTATGTCTCTTTCTCTCTTTATTTCTCGTTTAAATATCGTTTTAGCATAATTGAATACTTGAAGTATCTTTGGTTAACCTAAACTCAATCCGAAAATGACTTTCGTATTCGATAAATTCCTCGTGGGATACGACATTGCTCACCTCTATAGTACTTCCGACCCGGGACTCTGCCGGTTAAGGTTGGTCGTTACTATTTTGGTCATCACCGCCTATGTACATAGGTGTGTGGGATCAAGCTGAAACGTAGTTATGATTGTGAGGATGATAAAACTTTTATAGGCTTCCCTCGAGGGGGAGTTGATTGTGCAAACATTGAAGACGTGGTCAATGACATAGAGCCGTTATGAAGCAATCATAGTGCAGTTAGGGCTCTTAGCAGCATGAATATCGGAACAATTGTAACATCGTGGGTTAATTCCATGTTAACTTTATAACTATTGTTTGAAGTCGATGATGACTTGTACTGAAATAAGAATCGAAGACCAAGGTGAAACTGCATAATATCAGCCATATGAGTTGTAGACGTCTTGCATCGAGCTGAGCATAAAAGACAAATGATATATGCGCTGCATTGTGCGAAGATGAGTTTTGCTGATATCTACAACTGTTCAAGGCCCACTATCCAGGTGAGTACATTTGGCCCATCTACTCTGAAGATCCAAACTAGACTATTGAGTACTACATATATGAGGTCTAATCATACCAATGTGAAAATTCTCCACACCTGAGTTGGGATGTACATTGTAGGTTAAGTTTGCTCTGTAGTGACGTGGCATAACAAGAGAGGCTACAATCCAACGGTAGTCAATTGCTAGTGATGTATGACAATCTGTGTTTTGAAATTTGAATTGCCGTTTACTTATCTCAAGAGACCATATATCATGATGTCCTAGAAAATTATGTTTGATCGAGCATTTTACAAGCTTGTAGGACTCTTCGCCTGCACCATTCGGTTACCTACAAAAACGGGGTGGTCGTATTCTCCTTTTAGATCCATGCAACTTATTGAATCTTATCATTATCGTCCGAGAGTCTGTGCCTTTGATACGAATAAACTTTATGATATTTTGGAAACGAATTACCCCCAAATAAGGGCTTAGGGGTGCTATATTACGATAAATTGCATGTAAAGAGTTTACCTTGATTATTAGTCACGTGTGAGTTTTTATCGCAATATTATCATATTCATATCATATATCTACATGGATTGAGCTGCCTCGAGTTTTGTGGTTTTACGTAGGATGTGGTGGATTGCATGGAAAATCAAAGTGGAGTAGGTTTGGTCCTGATCACTGAAGAGAGCCGAAGATTGAAGCAGCAGAAGTCCTGAACGACCGTATGTGTGATCCTAGAGATTAGTTGGGCCGCTTTTCCGAGGGCTACGGGCGGGAAAGGATTTGTGTTGACAGACAGAGGGGCAGAACGGACTAATTAATATTAGGTTGACCATTGTGTATTATAAGAAGGCCAATTTTGATTGTATTCCTTACAATTTTTACAGCAAAATAATACTTAGCACTTTTCTTATATTCTTAATACAATGTTCGAGTTTGATTTATCGTTTGAGGAGAATATTTAGTTCAGGTTATGTTCTTGCAATTAGAGAACCACTACGAAGGTGTTAGCTAGAAAGGTCGTTCTCGTTGTTCTAGGTAACCATGTTGATTGTTGCTTCGATGTTTAATGTATTTGTTGTTGCTTTGTCGTTGTGAGAATTCTAGGCTAAATTACTTGTAATTCGAATCGTGAACGTGTTAATTCAAGAGTAGTCACGTGTGAGTTTTTATCGTAATATTATCATATTTATATCATATATCTACATGGATTGAGCTACTTCGAGTTTTGCTGTTTTATGTAGGATGTGGTGCATTGGAAATCAAAGTGGAGTAGGTTTGGTCTTGATCACTGAAGAGAGCCCAAGATTGAAGCAGCAGAAGTCCAGAACGACCATATGTGTGATCCTATAGATTAGTTGGGCCGCTTTTCCGAGGGCTACAGGCGGGAAAGGATTTGTCTTGATAGACAGAGGGGCAGAACGGCCTAATTAATATTAGGTTGACCATTGTGTATTATAAGAAGGCCAATTTTGATTGTATTCCTTACAATTTTTACAGCAAAAAAATACTTAGCACTTTTCTTATATTCTTAATACACTTTTCGAGTTTGATTTATCGTTTTAGGAGTATATTTAGTTCGGGTTATATTCTTGAAATTGGAGAATCACTACGAAGGTGTTAGCTAGAAAGGTCGTTCTCGTTGTTATAGGTAACCATGTTGATTTTTGCTTCGATGTTTAATGTATTTGTTGTTGCTTTGTCGTTGTGAGAATTCTAGGCTAAATTACTTGTAATTCGAATTGTGAACGTGTTAATTCAACCGTAATCTGAGTTTGATATATATTCGTACATAGATGAGGAGCCTAGACTCGGGGAAAAAGCTTCACCACGGAAAGCGGCCATACATAAGGGTTTTCCTTGAGCCTGTTACAATATATGGATAAAGGAATAAAGGAATGTTGATACAATAGGATGTTCTCAACTAAACAACTCAGCTTAGTAAGAAGATCAGTTGAGTATTAAGCAGCAGACACAACGGTGTTCGACCTTAACAAAGCAGCAGTCACATCAGTTGTTGACTAGTGTAGTTAGGCATTTATTATATTGTAACTTAATATTTGTAACTAATGCATGAGGTGTATGCACTATAAATACCCCATGATCAGTTGCACTGTAACTTAACTCATTCCTTATTTTGAGTAATAAGAATTCCGCATTATATTTCTTGTTGTGTTTTCAATTTCACAATTTCAACATGGTATCAAAGCGTGATACTTGAGAGTTTTCATTGCATTTTCCGTGTTTACTTTGGTCTATAGGAAGAAACTTGAGAGTTCTCTTCATCTTTTCTTGTGTTTTCACAGAATCTTGAGAGCATTCTATGCAAATTCTTACTTCTTGATCAGTTTTTTGATTATTTTTGTTACAATCTTATGTGGATTATTGTGTGGATAATCTGTTCTTGACAGCCATGGCAGCAAAGAAGCAAGAACTGAGCCCTTCAAGTCCATCGTATATCCATCCCAATGAGAATCCATATTTGGTATTGGTTCATCAATTGGTGAATGACAATAACTACAACCCTTGGAAGATTTCAATGGAGATGGTGTTGATTAAAAAGAATGAGTATGGTGTTGTGATGGCACAATTAAGAGACTTTTAGGTCCCCATATATTATAAGTTTTGATGATACCAAAATAGTTTGTTTAGAAACCAAGTATAAGTTTGCTTAGTAGTCTGACATGCGAATTGTATAGGATTAGTCAGACTTTTCTTGTAGTTGCACTTAATCAAATATAGTCTAAGTTAGTCTAAGTTTGAAGTTAGTAGCATGAATTTTATGAGTAAGTCACTAGAAGAGGTGTAGGGAAAGGTGGAACACATCACATTGAACAGTTAGTGGGGGGATGATAGATCGACAATGAAGAAGGTTGCAGGGGTAATGGATTTTGATGTTTCTCAAGAAATTCTTAAACAACTATCGACAATATTAATGCAAGCTACTCAAGTTAATGCCTGCATGGATCGTTTTGAAAAAGCAGGAACCATTGATAATAGTGAGCCGGTGAAATTTGAAGCCGCGGAAAAAGAAGTTAATTACATGGGACAAGAGAGAGGATAAGGAGTTCAATACCCCAAGTATTATCCCGGGTCACATGGGGTTGTGCGACCGAAGGCATCTAAGTTGGCATCTTATTTTCCACCAAAAAATTCATGGGAGCAAGCTATTGAGTGTTTGAATTCGACATTTGAGGTTAATCTGGGAAAATTTGTGAAATCCATGGATGACATGGCAGCTGAAAATCATATGCCAGCTACTCATAAACTTCTAAAACAACTCAAAGCTGCTCTTGGACAAGGTTTTATCTTTTCTGTCTTTGAATTTCTAACTTTAAAAGCCTTTAATGATCTAGATTGGGGAAGATGCTCGATAATAAGGAGGTCTGTCACATGTTATAATGTATTCCTAGGGGATTCTCTTGTTTCTTGGAAAAGCAAGAAACAATCAACTGTAAGTAGAAGTTGCTTAAAAGCCGGGTATTAAGCATTAGCCTTGACAACATGTGAAATACAATCGCTACTCTATCTACTCACAGACTTTCATATTCCTCATCCACAAACTGTACCATTATTTTGTGATAGCAAGTGTGTCATATATATAGTTGAAAATCATGTTTATCATGAACTACCAAACACATAGAGACATACTCTCATTTTGTCAAAGAGAAGAATCAACAGAAAGTTATGCCATTCAGAATACAATACAATCTGGGTGATAATCTCACCAAACGAGTGGATAATGACATTAGAGAATTTACCATCAAGACATGCTATCAAGAACATATTTTCTCTTACCGTAATGTTGCAGTTCACTGATCCTATACCTAAAGTGTTCCAAGCTAGAATTCATATTTAATTCTAGCTTGATGGGGCATTATGCAATTCACTGATCATGTACCTGAAGTGTTCCAAGCAATAAAAGATGTGATGTAACCGTTCCCGGATACTGAGTCCTTATCCAGAAAGGAACGTTCGGCACGTAAAACATTAAATAAATTCAACATTATATGTAAGCTCTACGTCATTGTATCGAGTTAAGCAAAATGGAAAGTAACAGACTCGGTGAAACCATAAATTATACTAGAATTGCATTTCCATCCAACAAAAGATAGAAGATGAAACTTACAACAATGAAAAATCTTACATTGTAAAATGTCTTACCATATCGAGTTTCGCCGTACAATTTAGAACCTGAAACAGAAAGCAAACTTATATTACTACTCTAGTCTCGAAAGAAAAGCCAAAAGAAAGTACAACATGCCTTGAAAGGAAAGTACAACAAGTCTCGAAACAAATACATAGTTTAATACAACATGATTCAAAAGAAAGCATTTAAATTCTAGCATATCATGATCAAATATCATCCTCAAGATCATCATCATAAACCGGCTCATCTTGCAAATCTTCTCACACAAAGCAAACAACAAACATGCAAAGATAGTACAAAAGTGATTAGTAAAAGGTAGAAGCTATTGAACAATTATGCTTTATAACGAAAGGTCATCCAGTTATCTATATATATATATATATATATTTAGGAGAGGAAATAAAATTGATTTCACCCAAACCCGAAAAATACCCGATTGACCCACTCCAAACCCGCTTATTTCCTAAAAAAATAACAAATATTTCTTAAAAACCCAGGAGTAACTCTCATATTAAATACTCTCTAATATTAATTTCAAATTCAGAATTCATATTTCCTTTTATTTGAGATTCCGAAAATTTTGCATTCATTTTATAATTATTATTCAAATTCAAAATTCAAAATTTTAAAGCATCTTCAAATATTGTCAATCATGTTCAAATTTGGGTTATCACCTTCTCACTTCCCGCATAAAAGTAACTTACACGAAACAATTTTATTCCAAGAAGTATCGGAACAAATTTCACCATTTTGAAATCTCCATCGTTTGTCTCACTTTACGCGCTTAGTTGTTTCTATGTTTTTCTCTTCCCTTGATCCACAATCTTCGTCGGCGAGTTCTCTTAGATTGGTTGATTTGATATTTTTTTAGAATTGATTAATTCATCACTGAATGTTATAAATTTTTATAATCGTCAGGTTTGAAAAATTTTATTGATCATCAATTATGATTACGGAGGCATCCTGCAATGGGAAAGATGGAGAACATAATAAAGAATGAGATGAATTGATCTAAGGTAACAATGTCTATTTTCTAATTTTAATTTTAATTTTTGTTTCATATTGAAACTGAAACTCGATTGTTCTCATCCTTCCACTCACTTGAGCATTTAGGCATGGGTTGTCAACAAATTTTTGTTCAAAAAATGAACCTTTGCAATCTCATGGTCCTATTTTTTTTCTTTGGAAGAATATCAAACATTTTTTATTAAATCAATTCAGAATACCACCGGTAATTATCATCGGCTTAGTAATGCTTCGTTATGGTGCTAGCCTAATACTGACAAGAATTTGTATATGAGGCAGGCTTCGTATGAGGTTGCAGCCGACTTGAAGAGAATCCTAGAGTAAGTGTTCATTGAACAATCTCGATTCAGTTGATGAGTTTCTTTTTTATCATACATTCAGTGCAGGAATGTTGTCCCGATTTTTCCTTCATTTGCTAATATATTATTCAGTCATAAAAACATGATATATCTCTTTTAAAATTCAATGCATATCTCTTTTTTCATCGTGCATGCCTTGAATTTTAAATATTCATATTTTTCTCCATTACACTTTCTTTTTTAATTACATAAATACGATTACTGGATTGATGTGTTGATTGCTCAAAAAATTGATGGGTTGATTTCCGTTTTTTTTTGTTTTTTCCAGGTGTTTGATGGCACTAAGGTAATTTTCAAATTATTTATTAATTTTTTGGTGGGTGGTAGACACAATTGTTTTTCCTTTTATATTTTACATGAGAAAAAAACTACTACAATTACAATAGAAATTATTGTACGTGGGAGTTAGGAAATTATTACTTGAGATTTAAAAAGAAAAAAAAAACTTAGGAAATTAATTATTTTATATTTTGGGGAAATGAGGGAGAAGGACAAAAATATTTTATCAATTGAGTAGAAGGACAATCTTTTGAAACTTTTGCATAAAGGACAAAACTATTTATCCACTATCGAAATTCACTTGTGTTCGAAATTCACTGTTTAAATTCACTGCCGGAATTCACTGTCGAAATTCACTAATTTTCAAAATTTATTGTCGGGATTCACTGATTTTCGGGATTCACTGTCAAAATTCACTATCGAAATTCACTGATTTCGGGATTCACTAGGGAGATTCACTGATTTTCGGGATTCACTGTTTGTCCTTCTCGCTATAAAAATTATGCAGTTGTCCTTCTCTCTATAAAAAATATGTAGTTGTCCTGTTGCTTAATAATATTTCAGATTGTGTCCTTATCCCTAATTTCCCATTATATTTTTGGCATGTTTTTTTTTCTTCCTTTTATACAATCAACCCATAAAAGGAAAGGAGTGAGACAAACCCATAAATTATGGATGTAAAATCAATTCGGTAATTGACTATATAATTATTTTTTGCTTGAATTCTTATACGTTTTTAATATAGTCATGGTAAAAGAATATACATTTTAATTATTGTTTGAGACTTATAAAAAAAACTTAAAAAATTATTTATTTTATATTTTGGCACGTTTTTTTTTTTTTTTATTATCAACCCATAAAAGGAAGGGAGCGAGACAATTCCATAAATTATGGACGTAAATCGATTCGGTAACTGACGTTATAATTAATTCATGCTTGAATTCTTATACGTTTTTAATATAGCCATGGCAAAAGAATAGATATTTTTAACTTGAGACTTAAAAAGAAAAAAAAAACTTAAGAAATCATTTATTTTATATTTTTGGCACGTATTTTTTTCCTTTTCAATTTCATAATTAACTTCCAAATTATATTATCAATCCATAAAAGGAAAGGAGCCAGAAAAGTCCATAAATTATGGATGTAAATCAATTCGGTAACTGACGTTATAATTAATTATTGTTTGATTTTTTTGTACCACATGTTTGAATTCTTATACCTTTTTAATATAGTCATGGTAAAAGAATAGATTTTTTTAATAATTGATTGAATTCATAAATGGGCGAAATCGCCCATCTTCAAGAGCATCAACACTTATCTTGGGCATACAAGGGAGTGATTTATGAGCGATTTCCCCCATCTTAAGGCGGGGGATAGGCTCAAAATAATTAAATGACGGCGTGATATTGTTAATGATTAAAATCATAATTAATTAAAACCAATCAATATTAATAGACAATCAATCATATATTTAAGAAATAAGAATTTTTTTTTTTAATTCATGAGAATACATGATTTTATAGTATATAATAATTGATAGAATCACAATCAATTATAATTAATAGGCAAACGGTCAATATAATTAATAGACGACTTTCGCATAGGACAGCCTTATCGTACAATGAGTAATTACTTTATGTGATGACTTGATCGACGTTGATTTAAATTATGCTAAGTGATTTAAATTGTTCCGTTTATGTATTCTTCGTGATCCTTATAATTCATGGTTTAATAAAGAAACATAAATCTGGCAAGAAAACTAACTAAATCAAGCCTATGTTAAAAATAAGTAAAATTCACATTGAAATTGTCAATAAAAGTTAGGATGATAGAAATCTATAGTTAAATGTTTGTGTTCCCACTTGAGATATGTAATATGAATTTGAATAACTTTTGCAGTTTCTAAACTAGCTTTGCTTAGTTTTGTCGTATTCTATGATTTCTTTCGACATGTTTTATTTTGATGCGTATTTATGTGGTTTTTATATAATCTGTCAATATGCTAATAATTCAGATTATGGACATTCAATTAGCATCACAAAAATGGGGAGTGGAAGGGGGCAGTCTGACTCAATGACTTGAGAGGACTCTGCTAACTGAGTTTTCTTCTAAACGCAAGGGAGTTTGAATGATTTTTTTTTACATGTGTTTGAATTATAAATAAAGGCGATAATTAATGACAATATTTTGATTGATTTGTGTGTGTGTGTGTGTGAGTTTGAATGAGAATTAAAGATGAAAATTAATGGCAATAGTTTCAATGGTTTTTTGACACATGTTTGAATGAGAATTAAATGCAATATTTAATACCAATAGTTTGAATGGTCCTTTTTGACATGTTTTGAATGAGAATCAATAATTAATAGAAATGGTTTAAATTAATTTTTATTTTGATATGTGTTTGAATGAGAATTAAACACGGCAATTAATCACAATAATTTGAATGATTTTTTTTACGTGTGTTTGAATAGGGCATTAAAGGCGATAATTAATGACAATATTTGAATGATTCTTTTTGGAATGTGTTTGAATGAGAATTAAAGGCGATAATTAATGGCAATATTTTGATTGATTTTTTTACACGTGTTTCATTTAAAATTAAAAGTGATAGTTAATGTTAATACATTGAATGATTTTTTTACATGTTCTTGAATGAAAATTAAAGGTGATAAGTAATGACAATAATTTGAATGATTTTTTCAAGTAGATTATCAAGTAGGCCAGCCTATCAATAATAATTATTATTTTTTAATTTTTTTTTAAAGTCCTCATAAAATGAGATTTTAAATTAATTTTAAGGTCTTCGTGTTTGAGTGAAGTCTATTTATCTTTTTTTTTCGGGGGTAGTGGTGGTGGTATGTCCGTGTATTGTGTGGGGGTGTGTGGGCGGAAACAATAACATATGGTTATTTTGTTTTCATCATTCAATGATATTGATGATCATTCACGCAATTGTACATTATTATTTATTATATGTTCTCATTTTCAATTTCATTTATATACTTATATTGTTCCGTGCATTATCCATGGGTTTTTGGTGGTAGGATTGAGGACATGTGACAAATATGAAAAAAAATATTGTGCAACAATTACTTTTATATGTCACTGTCCTTGCACTAAGTGGGATTTTATAAATATTTAGCACCAATTGCTTATTGAAAGTGAACGTTTTCGTTAAACATATCATGAGTTCACATCTTCAATATTAGTACTTATTTTCTCATTCTCCGTGCATTATGCACGGGTTTATGACTAGTTGTTGTTATTATTATTATTATTATTATTATTATTATTATTATTATTATTATTATTATTATTATTATTATTATGAACAAGACTCAAACTCTAGGGTTCACTTCATTCTCATCCACATGTCGTGAGATCCTACTTTGTTTCTAGCTTAGATTATCTTTGTTACATCAATAATTCAAGGGCACCACGCATGGTGCTACTCACCACGAAGCATCTGGTTGCAACCTACTAGTGGTGCTACACTAGTAGCCATGAGCTAGTCCCGATAGTGTTGGTGTTCGACGAAGTCCCTCCACTCCTTGTGCCCTTCAAATAAAAAGCAGAGTAATTCACTTTATACTGAACACACCACACATCGCGATATTGTCTTGTGCCTTACCAAGAACCTTGATGTTCAGGCTTTTAACTACACAAGTTTGTATGTTATTAATTGTTAACTAGCCACCTAAGTGTTTTCAAGGCAAAATCTCACTTAACATTCTACTCCCTCACTTAGGCAACTAGACTTTAATAAAGTCTATCACATACACATACATTGATAGATACTAATCCATCAAAACATAAGGCCATTCATGCTCTTCTGACGGTCCCGAACTTCAACTCTTAGGAAGAATCTATTCGGTGCAGGAACTAATTAAAGTTTAATCACGGCTTTGTCAAGTTTATTTAAGGTTATTAGATCAAGAAACCACAACCAAAACTCAAACCGGAGCTTAAAACGCTTAAAAGAGCAAAATAGGCTCTTTGGCGCACGCTGAAGCACTTCAGTAACACTACAAAACTCTCTGTTTAGTGTTGGTGCGCGCCAAAATAGAAACAACATTCTGTTTTGCTTCTGCTTCATATTCGGCGCGTGCTAAAGCCTATAGGCATGCGCTAAAAACCCTTAACCATTCTGCCTGCTCTCTGCTTCCTCTTGGCGCGCGCTGAAACCCTTTAGGCGCGCGCCATAATGCCAAAATTGCCCAAAAACCATATTTTCTGCACTTTACGATTTCTTACTCAAAACCAACCATATACGACTTCCAAACATTATAAACCAATGATAGTTCAATATGAAGACCCTCTTACTTGTGACCCAAAGCAAAAGTAAGCAATTTCTCCAAAGCAAACAACAAACTTGAACCTTTTCACCAAAAACCTAATTGATCCACAATCAAACAAGAATCAATTGTGACCAAGGGTTTCTACATAACCAGAACTTCGAATTGAAGAACTTAAACTACTAAAAAGGTTCAGAATCAAAAGATTCTAAACTAGGGTTTTTCTATTATAAGCTCCAAACTTTTGGTACCAACATGATGCTCTTCTTCCGTTGATTTCGTTTCTATATTTGATTCTGAAATCCAATAAGATTCTTGTGAGAATTTGGAAGAATTCTCCCCTTTGCTTTTAGTTCTCTTTTTCTCTGATATGTCAAGTTCAAACTTGGGATTTCTAACTTCTGACAAACTTCCTAGTTACTTGGAAGTTTTATTTTCCCCAGATAAAACCTCCCTATTTTATTTTCTTTCCCTTTTTTCTTAATCCATAAAATAATAACTATAATATTCTGATTTGTGCAAAATGACACGTCTGCCCTTTCAAAAAAATCGGAATATTGTGAAGACACACAAACTGATCCTATACCCGAAGTGTTCCGAGCAAGAAAAGATGCGAAGACACACATGTGTACACAAGGTGGGAATTAAGTTGCAGTTCATTGAGACACACATCAAACACCTTGTGTTTTGAGTTAGTTATATCGGTTAGGATGGTGGTTGCAACCATTTCGATGCTCAGAACTTGTATTTAAGCTCCTAGAGCTGAGTTCATTATAAGTTAAGAACAGATTTACAGCTTTAACTTTCAGTTACATGATCCATTGTACTCATGATCAGTTCAAGTTTTATTCATTAATGAAGAATTATCATGTTCTTCTTCATGTTTTCTTTCAGTTTTTGTGTATTTCAATATATGTCATGTATCGATTAAGAAATTATTGCTATTCAAATCAATCAAAACAAGAGAAGAACGCATTTTAATTATGGGACATGTGGAATCTGAAAAACCATTTGATTCATATTAACTTTCACCCCCCCTTTCTAATTCATACTTAAAATTACAACAAGAAAAACATAACTCAAATGACACAATTAATTTGTATATAATCTAGTAATTAATCCATTTTTTTTTTAGGAAAATATAATTGAGTAATTCTGTATACAAATAAATATAGTATTATACGAGGGAACTAATTAAAGTTCATCTAAATGTTGTCCAAAGCAGTTCTTCTCTAAATCTTTGGCTGAATCTGTTTTTTCATGAATGACACTGGCTTTAAACCATGCTTCATCGCAGCCGTCCATACTATGTCGATTCTCTCCACATCAATGGCTCCAACTTCATGATGAGTCCAACCTTCTAATGCATGTACTACACCACCCGCATGACATGCATGTACCACTCCTCTGTCCATTGTATACTGTTCACGAATCGATTCAGTCATTATCGTCAGTACGTTTTCAGTGTTTTATACTACGTGCGCGCGTTATAGACATAACTAACTCGACTCGTTGTTACTATAGCAAGTCTCAAATGTGCAGAGTATATCACAGACCACCTTTGAACAGTTTGTGAATCTGTTTCACATACCTTGTTTTAGTGATTGTTTCACAGTCAGTTCAAAGAAAGGTATGTGAAACAACCTTCTGTGAAACAATCACTAAAACAAGACTCGTAGTTACACTGCGTACTCTCAAAATGAGAGACCGTTTCACAAACCTTTGAACTGTCAGTTCAAAGGGTTCTGAAACAATAATCATAGATATGAGATTCAAAAGGTCTTTTTATATACTCGATCTGTAAAACAAGGTAATTAAATCGATGGAATAATGTTTCGATTAATATATATATATATATACCTCGCAAGATCCTAGCCCTTGGACGTCGTCAGGCAACATCATAGCAGCAAGATCACCATAAGTACAATCTCTTCTGAATCTCATAATAGGAGGAACCACAAATTGATGGAAATGTGCTCCAGGTGGTGCAAATTTTTGTTCTCTTGATGTTATCCATTTGCCTACTATCCAGTCCTGTAATTAAGAACCAAAATCCATCACATATATAAACTTTGTACATGTCAAAATCGATCTCATATATTTCAATTATATGTACGTACATGTCATTTGTATAAAAAGATAAAATAAAATAAAAAAAAAACCGTAAAACCGATATACATAACAGTCTGATACAACATATAAGAGGATTTAATTACGCGCGTCGTGGTTTTTAACAAATTGAACTGAATTGTTCTTGCTATATATCATTACCTTGCAGTTTTGAGCAGCTTGGTACTTGGTCACCTGTACTAAATACTTTTGATAATCTGCAGGGGCCTCTTTTTGTATTTTTTGAAACCTTTCAGTTGCAAGAGTCAGCATCTGCATATATATATATATATATATATATATATATATATATATATATATATATATATATATATAGGAATTAATTTCATCATACATATGTGAAGTACAATTATTATTAATAATTATTTTTGTTACCCTTGGACTACGGTTGAAATATTAAATAATTAATAAAGAAGAAGTTAATTAATAATTAATTAATTACCAGTACTCGAACTTTTTTCATGCAAAGGTAAAGGGCAATTGCTCTTCCTAATTTGGAAGTGGCACCAGTCAAAAACACCTCTTTAACATCTTCAGGGATCTCATTTAAAATCACAGCTGCTGTTAATGTATTTCCATGAACTACTCTTACTTTAAGATTTGGATGTTTGTCTACAAACAATGTTCCACCCCCGTTTAGCGACTCATTCTGCATCAGAACACAACCCAATTAAATCCAAAAACAAAAAACATGGTTCGACTCGTTATAATATCCAGTATGTAAGAAAAAACGCGACCTAGATTATACTAATTCTAATCAGAAATAAGTAAGGAGTGCCGGTAATTTCGGGATCATATAATTTGTCTAAAATCTGTCGAATTTGTCTGTCCAGTCCAAAAAAAACGTCGTTTTACATTAAATTAACGACGTTCTTTTAACGTGTAGCGCGCTATGAATCATAGTAAAAACATTGCAAATCATCAACTACTAGTACTAGTAATATACTAATTTGGTAGACAGCACAGAATGGTGAATTGAAGAGGCCCACCGTCCATTTAGAACCACCAACAGTAAATCACATTAAAGATTATACAACATGGCACACCCTTCTATATGCATTTATTTCATTAATGTCATTTTACCAAACAACTATGCTATAACTAGTAATCACATAAAATTGGAAGATTTTCTCCCTCCCATTCGTTTCACTAGGCAGTTGTCAACGACACGCTGAGTAAGAAATTAGTTAATTGTTTTGATTTTGATTAGATAAAGACTAAAATACTCTTACGGAAATTTGAGAAAATAATGTTGGTGTATTTAAGACAGTGTATGGAAAAAATAAAGAGATGTGTAAAAAGGGAAAAATGAATTAAATATTGCATTAAAAAACGTCTTTTTTTTATTTATTTTTATAATACAACTGTTCATGAATGTCACATGTATCAAATGATATGGATCTTATCGTTACATTCTTACCCTCTTTTGACATTGTATGTATATATGTATGATAAAAGATCGTAAAAGTACGTAGAAAATATATAATAATATCACTTTATGTATACAATCTTCATACAACGGTTATCAAAAAGTTTCTCAAGCTTAATTAATTCCAACATATTAATGTTAAAAAGAAGAAAAAAATTCGGATAAAAGAAATGCATACCTTATTGAGAGCAGCAAGGCTGATGACTTTCACTCCAAGTCTATCGGCTCTCAATATAGCCTCCTCAATATGATTATTGATTCCATCAGCAGCAAATGGTAGGAAATACTATAAAAAAAAAAGGAGGAAAAATCATAAACAATTTAAATAAATTCCAAAATAATAAATAAAATTACAATAATAATTATCATTATTTATACACGTAATCACAAAAACATATAGAAACTTAATTAATTAAAAAAAGAAAACTACGAATTACCTGAAAGCCAAAACGAGGAACAACCCAAGTTTGATGGAGACGACCTCTAATGTGGTAAAAGGACAGTAAAAACACTTTAGACTTAGCCCACATGAATAGCATCACCACAAAACACAAGGGTAATAATGGAATTAAGAAGATCTTTGTTGCAAAGGGCATTGACCCAAACGATCTGAATATAAATGGGACATGCAATGCTGACGTCATGTCCACCACATGAGCCAAGAACACAAATTCTGGTATCCTCCCCTTTTTACCTACATATAGGTAAAAGCAAAAAATCAACTATTTATATAGGCTGCATATATGCATTTTTCTATATATTAATTAATCGTAAGTTTGATGGTTATTAATCATCATCGTATCGGTATCATTTAGGTGAAGCTAACTATGTTTTCCTCCTAAAAATAAAAATGTATGTCTTCCTTAGTTAATATATACCAAAAAATATATTTAAAAAAAAAAATTGATAAAAAATAGTACAAATAAAAGTACCTGAATCTAGATTTATTTTCTTGTGCATGTCCCAAGTTTTGGTGTTTAGTGTGTTGCCAAGTAGATCATAAAGGGGCATGAAAAGGCAAAAGTTAGTGTGCATTTCCATGTGGTGTAGGTTATGGTAACTGCAATGAAAAGAATAAACAAAATGTTATTTACATAATTGAATAAAATAGGAATAATTATACCCACTAGCGGATCCAGAAATTTGTTTCAGTGGTGTCACCGAAGCCTAAAACCGTACTCTTAGTCTATAAATTTGTTCTAGTGGGATCACCGGACCTAAAACTATATTTTTTTAGCAATAAAATAAAATTTTTAACAACAAAACCTAACAAAAAATTCTTGATCTGGATGGGGTCACGTGACAAATCCTTAAACATGTGGATCCGCTCCCCAATCCTTAAACATGTTGATCCGCCCCTGATAATACACTCACAATAAAATTGTCCTACCAAGTAATGCATATATATATATATATATATATATATATATATATATATATATATATATATATATATATATATATATACACGGTTATGTTATTGAATTGTTAATTGTGTAGATAAATTAAAAAAAAAAAGATTTAATATTATATAAGTTCAACCTTAAATAATACCTATTAAAGATTCGCATAAATAAGTTTTGAAGTAGATCAACCATGCACCAACTATATTTATCTATATTATTAATCTAAATATCTAATGAAAACGTGTCCATTTTATTAAATATGATATGAAATTGACTATTTTATTTATCGAATGAAACCTAAAATTTACTAGTGTATTACTTCTTCACGGGAGATGAGATTGAAAAATGAAATGTCCACATCTCTACCACCCCAACCTCCCAACCATAACGTTTAAGGTAGCAGTTTCTTTCAATGTACTTGCACTAAAATTTAAGTTTTACACTATTTATGTAAATATCTATGAATAGTATTGCTCTTATTTAATTTCCTTTTATTCTTTTTATTTCACAAACATACCATCGAACCCAGGATCCAGGATCAACACTGAAAAAGACGAATGTTAGCTATGTATTCGACTTTTATTAAATCGATTCTATAATACGCTACACAGGTAAAGTCGTGACGATGCAAATATCGGCACATATATAATTGATCATACTACTATAGAAAAAGGTTTCTCTATTAATGTGCTCCACGCCAATATATGGTTGTGGCTTATGTAGGGACAATACGCTACCCCTTTTTAAAAGTCCAATTTCAACTAATTTGAAGTGATTTTAATATATTGTTCACACTAAAACTTACTAATTAATTTGAATTTTATTGTATGATCAATGACTAAAATGTTCTTGAAGTAAACTAGTGAAACGGGAAAGATGAAAATAGGGACTCAACAACATATAAAAAAAAGATGTATCAAACCTCAAAATGTTTGATATAAATATCAACTTTTAATAGTATTGTTTTCCGTTTATATTGTATAAGTGTAACTATTTTAATTCTCATTTATATTGTGCAATTGTTGTGTCTTTTTATTGGCCTTGTAGTGACTTTATATGTCTTAGTGTATCATGTTAGCTCAGATTTGTTATATACCACATTTGAGACAACATCTTGAAGTGTTTAAATATTAATTAACTGTCCACGACCCCATTAGCCTAAGCTGTTGGATAGATGGCAAAACGTGAGCTTGACTCTTGTATATATCATAATGAAAATATATGTCTAACAAAATATAAAACTCAAAACCTATGTTACAAGAGGAAAAAAAGATCTATCTCTTAACATAGTAGACAAAATAAAATTAATTCTTTAATGTGAGATAATAACAATGCCATTTAAGACCTAGATGAGTTTTCGTTTATAATTAAGCCACATGATCTTCAATAACCAAAAACCTAAATCCCATGTGGTAGTGTTTCACATTTATGGACCGTTACATGATATTCACAATTGCATCTTTTTATAGGTGCACCTCTTTAATTGGAAAAATATTTGTGACCATTATAATAAACAATATAAAATATATAAAGACTACAAATTTTATGATTGTTACCAACCAAAAAGACATGAAGATAAAATATATAAAGACTACAAATTTTATGATTGTTACCAACCAAAAAGACATGAAGAACTTGTGTGTGAAGCCCTTATTAACACATAAAGACGATACTGTTTACACGTAAAAACACAGTAGAGGTGTAAAGGTCGTGTGTATATAAGAACTTACGTCGGGGTGTACAGGATATATCGAAGAAATGGTAAAGATTCAAACAGCTGATGAGGAACAATCTCGATGTTGCAATGTCCAAAACATCTCAACAAATCGAAAATCAAGACATAAGCATAGATCAAACTTTTTGATCCATATCCAAGATAACAAGCTCCAAGAACTGGGATTCCAATGGCAGGTGTCAACAGCACAAGTTGCTCGAAAAATGTCGCATGCCCGGCTGCAAAAAAAAAAAGAAAAAAAAAAGAACATGCATGATAAAAAAATCAGTCATATGATACCAAAAAAACCCTATTTTATTCTATTATTATATATACTTATAAACCATTAATTGATCGTGATATAACTGATACATGAATATAGAAATGTATAGCGTGACACGATGGTCGATTTAATAATTAATTTAACGGGCCTAGTACCTGTATAAGGTTGTGGGACAGGTGATGAATGATGGAGTGAATGATACTGAGAAAAATAATAATAATTTCGGTGAAGCCGTTTATGTAACACATAGTACAGTGGCTCTGAAATTGCTATGTGCAGAATTGCAACAGCAATAAATCCTCCTATATTCCATTGTGGTAGATTAGAAATAGATGGAAATGAATAGAATATCAAACTTGCAACCACTGCTTGTAGCAATATGAAATTATCCCTGAAAAATAAAATAAATATTAAACTCATGTTAGTTACTACTTAACAACTTATGGAAAATAAAATAAATTTTGATCATTTTAATAATTAATATCCCATATACTTACCAGTCCCATTCTTTATCAATCTGGTTAAAATCGACACCTTGTTTAACGATTCGACGATTTCGATTAAGGAAAAGCATGTTGCTGTAAGAATTCCACATAGTATACATTAAACCCCTTAATCCACAAAGAATCAATAGATGAAAACACCAAGTTGCTTCTCTATCTTTTTCTTGATTTCTTGAATGAAAAAATTCAGCAACAAATACTCCATATAACATATACTGCAAAAACAAACATGAATATATACATGAGCACCCAAAACTCATACAAATTTACATAAATAAATTTTAAAAAATTACATTTACAACCGTCATTACAAATTTTACAATATTTATAATACGGTAATGGGTCCTACGTCAAAATCAATGATGTAAAATTAAATATGTCTTACGGGATGTAACAGTAAACTTATTTATAAGTGTGACATCGTAAAATGTGCTGAAAATATTTAATTAAATATGGTTTTTTTGTTACCTTGAAGGTGCCCAAGAAATCCCAAGGCCAAGTTGATAAAGGTGCAGCCATATCTCTATTGTGCATATAATTCACTATAATTATGCACAAATAATATAGCCCAATGATAATAATTTAATTATGCAGAAGAAGAAAGAAGAAGAAGAAAGAATGAAATCCCAGATGAAGTAAAGAATTGCAAGTTAAATGTATATGATTGATTGACTAAAAGGTAAACTCTATTAGCTTTTGGTTTTTTTTGGACAAAGGAACATGTACTTATATAGCTTTAAGAGTTATTACAAGTCAACTTCAGTAACAGCTAGGTAGGTCATAGAAAATTTTCACACAAAACGTAGGAAAATTCAACGTAGGAGTCCATTTTTGTCTGAAGATGTTAATGTAAAATGAACACAGCTGGTAACCCTTGCAACCACGCCTCCTTAGTATTTAATGCAATAAGTTTTATGGGTATGGAGGGTAGTAACTTTGGGCTGTGGTTGTGGGAGGGGCAGGGAGGGGTTGGGGGCATAGGCTATAGCCTATAGGTAAGGTAAGAGGGGATGTTTTATATGTTATATGCTCAATAAACATTGAATCGTATCGTTGAATAAGTGTGGTGTGTAAAAAGAAAGAAAGGGTTCCAAATATAAGTTTGAGACAATATATATAGACTTGGTAACTTGGATTAATAATTTTATTTCAAACGAGAATGATGAATCTATGTAGTTATTGGATTCATTATGCCTCAAGTAACGTCTCTAGACCCGAGTCCCATGGTTTTATGTTCAAGTGATATCAGAGCCAACTATTAACCAAAACTAGGTGTCATCCAGTGAAATATTGTGGGGGGCACCTCATTAGGACTCAAGTAGGCCCGCTACACCCAAGCTCTGAGGCGTTACAACTAGTATCAGAGTTGCTATAAGACAAAACTAAGTGTTACACCGTGAACGACTGTGTGAGCCTCCTCTAGATTCTCTTAGTAGTGTTATGACACGCCACTATGATCAAATTCTAGGCCATTACATTTAGTATCGGAGACGACCATTAGATGAAACTATATGTCACGCCGTGAAAGACTGTGAGAGCCACCTATATAATCCTCTTGTATGCTTCTGTGGAGGACGCTAGTTTCTTAACAGAGGCATAATGTAACATCTCACATTAGAAATGCGAGTGAAAAATTATTATGATATAAGGTTGATGTATAATGAACTTTGTACCTTGGGTAAAACATTTTAGATCAAATGAGAACGATGAGCCTAAATAAATATTGCATTTATCATGACTCATGACTCAAATGGTTCTGGGAAGTCGAGGTTATGAGGCCCTAAGTAACACACATGTGAACGATTTTTGGTCAACGAGAACGATTAGCCTAAATAGTTATTGCATTAACATATTATGATACAAATAGGTACATCCAATGAAGTCTTATGTAATGGAACATGCGTCTAAACGATAGATATATAATACAATAAAGAGTTATCACCACACAACGTTGAAAAGTAACGTTTGTGCACTAACACAAGAAATAGGACTCATTAAAACTTAAGGTACACTTCAATAAAAAGGTTTTGACTAAGTCGCTGGGCAAAGCAAATGTCCTTTGTTTAGATACTTAGAGGAAGACAAAGACATGAAGGAGTAATTAAGTGAGATATATAACTGCACAGCAGTATGCCCACAATGTGAAGAAAATGATTTGATTCAAAGTTGGTATGAATCAGAGGGCGTACAGAATTGGAGGTAGTCCATTCTGTGATAATTTATTTGGAAACTTGTAAAATGACCTATTGAACATTGTCATCCTTTCCCCACTACTTTTTTTTGACCCATGTATTGGTTTAGTAGTATGGTGAATCAATTATTTACAAGTGTTTGTTCAAACATCACTCTCTTACTTACTCTTTTAGGTTTCTTTATTCGTTTGGTTATGTACTTGAGAGATTTTATGATACAACTATCTTGAACACAAGCTCAAGAACTCATAAACGAACTAAAAAAACATGAAAAAAAAAAAACCAGATTGAACGAAGATGAACGTAACATTATTGATAATCTGTTGTCAAGTGTGACTTGAAATCTATGTCTGGATATAGCAAAGCTATCTGGATCAGCTGAGTGATGGGCTGCTGACTAGAGTCTGGTGGGTCAGCTGGGTGAGGTGCACCTGAGGACCGTCTGTCAGCAGAGTAGTCTGTTGAGTCTAGTGAATGCTGCTGCTGAGTTATGCATATGAGCTGGTTGGTTACGTAGCTGATGACCCCACTGATGCGAGTCACATCTCGGGCATTTATGGAAATCCCGACAGGTGTCATTATGGGGGCTAGAGTTAGGTTAATCCAATGCTATAAATGCCCAATCATTGTAATCAATGTATTGTGGAATCTTTGTGTAATTCTGTGCATAATAAAAGTTCTTATTTTATTTCTGTGGAGTAGTCGGCACAACGCCGGAAACCACACTAAATCATTGCTTTCTCTTTTGTTTCTGTTCTTGTTTGTTAGTTTCACGTTTATTGATCTGTTATTTTGTGTTTTTACTTGCAATCCACTGCAACATAATCGATATGAGAATGTAGAGTACATCAACTGAACTATTTTTTTAGAACTTATAATCTTTCTAATAAGCTAAAATAGGCCGCTAAATGCTTTCAAAACTGAATAACTGCCTTGTAACTAATTTTTAGTGAAGGTGTTTGATGTAGTCCTCAAAGAACTATCGTATCGTTTTGGCCTGCAACCAACAAAGTCTTAAGGGTGAACTTCATTTAGTTGTCCTTTGTAATTCAGTGGCAGGACAATTCAGTCTTTGTACTTGATCAGTTGATGGCGGCAGAATACTACTTAAAATGCATCTGAAATGATAAGCTAAAACACCCCCGCAAGATGGATGAGGAGGTTTACGAATGTTTGATAAAGGATAACTAGATCAAAGTTTTGGAAAGATGAGGAGCTTTGGAAAAGAGATCTGCTAAATGTTGTTTGGTGTTAATAGGCATAGGCTTGACTAATCCAGCTTAGTATTTAACTCTTATTTGTTGACTACCGATTTCAATATGTTTTGCCAATTAATGGAATATTGGATTTTTAACACTCTCTCTATAGCTACTAGAAAAATCCGGTTGCTGGAGATAGGAACTACAATGTTGTGTGGGACTTGGAAATCTTGAACAATAATGGTTCAGCCAAACCCATCAACTAATTACCAAGCTCAACTCGTTTCTCTAGCACAACTTACTTGTTTGTTAGTTCAAGTGAAGTATTGTTAGAACGGATTGCGAGAACAATAACATAAAATATCACACTAGAAACAAGAAAATAGAGATTTAATATGGTTTCCGATATTGTGTCGACTAGTCCACGGGTAGAGAACGAGGAACTATATTATCACCAGAATTTACATACAATCAACTAGGTTACAGTGGGTGAGTATATTTAGTATTCAAACTAAAAACCCTAGCCGACTAAACAACTTCAAACGTGATCTCTCCAAATGAGACTTAACTCCTTTGAGATTCAGATGAGATCCGCTCCTATCTTCAGATTCAGATGAGATCCGCTCCCATCTTCAAATTTAGATGAGAAGATTGAGACCAGACGTGTGTTAGAAAATCAACAAGTTTAACCCAACGGAATTTAAAATTTGATTTCCGATCCCAAGATCGACTTCGTTTAATACAATAAACACGTTAAGATAGGAGACGGTGATTACCTTGCTTGATCTAAAAGATCGACGCTTTGACCGTCTAGGGAGAGTAGTAGTGCGTGCAAACCGCCCACGTGTCCGGCCTCTATAATATCCACATGAGCACCTCACCGAAATCCACCTTGGATAGCTACTAGAAAAATCCGGTTGCTAGACCGGCCTTTTCTCTCTCTCTAAATCTATCTCTAAGAGGCTCTCAGTTTATTTTGTAAATTAAAATTCATCTAATTGTGATGTACAAAAGAGCTAGTCAACCCCTCTCTTATATATAGGGTGGTGCACCCCATGTAGCTCCCAATCTGATTGGGAGAAGCTTCCGAGTAGATTGGGGAGAAAGAAAACATTTTACTAGTAAAATAAGGAAAATAAATATTCTAGATTTCTCTCATTTAATTTAATATCTCATATTAAATAAATCCAAGATATTGTCAATATCTAATATTGACTATCTTTATCTTATTACCATAAATCAATTTTTCATAAATCTATTAATATCTAATATTAATATATGATAATACCATTAATTAAATTGCATAATCCAAGTGTATCATATACACTTAAAAGTGGCGCCGCCCCATATGTCAATAAATTGACATCCAGAATATTATTTAATTAATTAATATCTTTTATTTAATTTATTTATAATAATTAAATACTACTATATTAATTTAGTCCTCGTAACACTTTGTAGTCGAGATAAACTTTTCTTATTTGGTTATCACTATAACCGCATTTTAATCCGGCTAAATGTTCTTATGTGTGTGACCCAATAGGCTTCCGAATATGTTGGCCGTAGACATAAAGAGCAAATTACGAAAATGCCCTTCATATCTAACGATCACGGAATAGCGTCTAGCAACACACCGTGACCCCCAATCATCGGAAGAGTCAAAAGCAATGACTACTACCTTTCAAGTGAAACAGTTACCTTGTAAATAGAATCCTATCGCTGTAGTAATATCCATACAATCGTATCTCGAGTGTCAGTACATCAACGATCATATTTTATAATCTGGACATCATGCTCTCTCGAAATAACTCACTTACTCCAACTTTGCAAAGATTCACGAAGCTAGACATTCCTTATAAGAAGGCTATTTCAGATATTTACTCATAATCATAGGATACGCGATTTCCGGATGAGCAAACATGTATCGTACGCATGTTTCAATATCATACCCGAGCACTACCGCAGGATCGCCCCATGGCTAGGGAAAACCCCAATAGTGTCAAAACATGACAATCCACATTGTGATGCCATGAAGACTCCAGTCTCAGGATAATTACACAACTGCCACACTTAATGTAAGTGGGCCAGTCTAACGTATGCATTCTCTAATACACGTCCACGTACAGCCCAAGTGTCTCTACACTTCGATAGACGAGATATATCCCTATCTTCAATAAGATAGAAGACATCCAATACGTGCTAGTCTAATCATACTATCAATCTCCTATTTGACAGCACATACGACAAGAGACTTTTAAGTATCAAACATATTAAAGTGATTAGAGGTCTCATCAACCATAATCACCATCATGGTTCCTCTATCACAGTTTAATACTAAGGACGTTACTATATATTCAATAACATAATTGGTTCATAAAGATAAACAAAATATATAATAACAAAAGTTCTTTTATTAATCATAATAATGTTATTAAATGAGCTATATAGACTGTAAATGACCCGACTCGGTCGGGTCTGGTCCAACCCGATTGGGTTTAGGCCACCATTTCAACAATCTCTCACTTGGCCTAAAGCCAATCATCCATATGCCTATGCCCATGCACGTGAACATGTTTCTCATGCTTCTTGTTACATTGCCTTGGTTAACGGATCAGCTATATTATCATCTATGTGTACTTTCTCTATCTTTACATCTCCTCTATCAACTATCTCTCTAATCAAGTGATAGCGCCGTAGGACATGTTTGGACTACTGATGAGACCTTGGTTCCTTTGACTGAGCAATTGCCTCATTTTTATCACAGTACAGTGGGAATTGACCTTCAATAGAAGGAACCACACCAAGTTTAGTAGTGAACTTCTTCATCGAAACCGCTTCCTTTGCTGCCTCCGAGGCTTTTATATACTCGGCTTCCGTTGTAGAGTCTGCAGTAGTCTCCTGCTTGGAACTCTTCCAGCTAACTGCTCCGCCGTTAAGCGTGAAAACAAATCTAGATTATGACTTCAAGTCATCATTGTCAGTTTGAAAACTGGCTTCTGTGTATCCTCGTAATACCAAACCAAAGTTCCCAAAAACCAGGAACATATCCCTAGTACGTCTCATGTACGTGTGAATATTATTGACCGCAATCCAGTGACCATCACCTCGATTTTCCTGGTACCTACTAGTCATACTTAGAGGGTACGAGACATCTGGTCTGGTGGACAACATAGCGTACATGATGGACCCAATAGCCAAGGCATAAGGGATCATACTCATATGCGCCCTTTCCTCCTCAGTCTTAGGACATATTTCCTTTGACAGATAGACCTGATGTGACATTGGCAACAATCCTCTCTTGGACTGCTCCATGCTGAATCTCTTCAGCATCTTGTCTATATAGGTGGATTATGATAGACCAAGCAACCTCTTAGATCTATCTCTATAGATCTTGATTCCTAGAATATAGGCCGCTTCTCCCAAGTCCTTCATAGAGAAATTCTTGGATAACCAAACTTTAACCGACTGTAACATAGGAATATCATTCCCTATGAGAAATATGTCATCCACATAAAGCACTAAGAAAACTACGGAACTCCCACCAACCTTCTTGTAAACGTATGGGTCATATTCGTTCTTGATGAAATCAAACTGTTTGATAGTCTCATCAAAATGAATATTCCAACTCCGAGAAGCTTGTTTCAGTTTATAAATTGACCCTTGCAGTTTGCACACCATACCAGCATCATCAGTTGTGAAACCCTTAGGTTGTGTCATGTACACTTCCTCAGACAGATTCCCGTTAAGAAAGCTAGTTTCACATCAATCTGCCAGATCTCATAATCATGGTATGCTGCAATAGCAAGCAGAATTCTAATGGACTTTAGCATAGCTACTGGCGAGAAGATTTCATCATAGTCAACTCCTTGTCTTTCCTTATAACCTTTTGCCACCAACCTTGCCTTGTAGGTAACTACATTACTATCCATGTCGGTATTTCTCTTAAAGACCCATTTTCACCCTATAGAAACTATTCCCTTAGGCGGATCAACTATGTTCCAAAATTGGTTGTCTTCCATGGATTCCATTTCAGAATTCATGGCTTCCAACCATTTCTCCTTGTCATGTCTAATCAACACTTCCTCATAAATTTTAGGGTCCTCGTCTTCAATGAGATATACGCCAGTGTACCTTTCAAGTTCACAACGTTCCTTAGTGGATCTTCGAGGTGTCTGTGTTTCTAGAACAGGTATTTGCACCTCATCTGTATGCGGTGTCTGCTCTACTTCCATCAACTGACTGTTGTCCGTAAGTGGTTCTTGAATTTCTTCAAGATCAATCTTAATCACACTGGCCCTCTCCAGAATAAACTCTTTCTCAAGAAAGTGGCCAGTCCTGGAGACAAACAACTTTCGTTCTTCTGGATGGTAAAATTGGTATCCTCTAGTTTCTCTAGGATAACCCACAAATAGACATTTGTCAGATTTTGCCTCTAGTTTACCCAGCATCATCCGCTTCATATAAGTCGGACAACCCCAAGGTTTAAGATATGCCAGATTCGGTTTATTCTTGGCCCATACTTCGTATGGTGTAGAATCCACCATCTTTGATGGAACTCGGTTAAGTGTATAAGATGCTGTTTCTAGAGCATACCCCCCAAAAAACGATTTTGGAAGAACTGCGTAACTCATCATGGATCGCGCCATATCTAACAAAGTGCGATTTCTCCTCTCAGACACGCCATTCATCTAAGGCATTCCGGGCGGAGTCCATTCAGGTAGAATCCCATTCTCCTTTAAGTAATCTTGAAACTCTCTATCCAGGTATTCACCACCTCGATCAGATCGAAATGTCTTAATCTCCTTACCAAGTTGTTTCTCCACTTCACTTCTGTATTATTTGAACTTTTCAAAAGCTTCATACTTATACTTCATCAATTATATATAACCATATTAAGAATGGTCATCAGTGAAGGTGATAAAATAAGAGTATCCTCCTTTGGCTTGAATTGACATTGGGCCGTATTGATGACGGTCAAAACATACCCGTAAAAGTCATCAACATTATCCTTAAATCGAGCCTAATAATATATATTTTATATTAAATCATATGGTTATATTTATTATTTAATGTTATGTGATTTATAAAATATAATTTTGTATTTATCCATTTTTTATTATTTAAATATGATTTATTCGGGATAATTATTTATTTTGTAGATTGAGATAATTTTTGGAGAATAATTATAAATGGAGGAATTAAACTACAAGATAAATCCAAGCAAATACGGATGCATTGAAGATAAAGATCGGATAAGCACGGAAAAGAGGAGTAAGGCAAGACAAAAGCCGGCAAGCCAATCGAAAGGAGATTGGCGCCGACATTAAGGGGGACGCATGGAGGGGGCGCATTATTGCCCTTATCTGAAGATCGGCCGAGAATTATCCTAATATGTTTTCAAACTCCTTTTGGATTTAGGAAAACTATTTCAGATTGGTTTAGGTTTATCCTATGTAAATTTCGCCCCTATATATTTACATACACACGCCACACACAAAACACACCACATTACACACCATTCATAATAAAATCTTCAGTTTTACTTGGAGCAGTTTTTTACAAGTTCTTCAATTATGTAAATTCTTGTATTTATTTTCTCTTAGTTGTTTATAATTAATTTTCCCCAATTATTATTTATCGTTTGAGATTTTTATTTCTTAGTTAAATGATGTAGATCTAGGATTACGACGTGAGGCGGTGGGGATTCCTCGTCTATAAGGATCCACATGCACATGTCTACGTTTTGTGATCTATGTATGATTTTATTTCGATTAATAATCGTGTTTCTAGTGAGTATATATAGTTACTTTATGAGCTTCTATTTTATCCAATAAGTATAGAAAAACGCTAAGATTTAGTTTTTTCACCGCGTCAATCTAGCCACGTCTTTATGGTGTGATTGTCCATTTAAAATTTCTTATCTTAGTAGGTATGGCTACGGCTACGTTGCTCGTCTGTTTTAATTAGCGTGTAGTGAGGAAATACCTATATAGTGCTCCTAGGTCGGCTCATGAATTGATCTTTCGGGAATTTCAGCGAGATCTAGATCTGTTCTGTATTAAGGAATTGTGCACACCTGATTATACGTAAATCATAGATTAACATGATACCTAAAAAGTTAGTGTTAATGGGACGGAGACTGATGCGATTGCTTAGGAAGTACGCCTGAACAAAGGAATGTTGCCTAGGTGAGGAATACGGTTAATATCGGCATCCCTAGTTTTGTAAGCGTGCAAGTCATATGAGATGGAGGCCGAAAAAGTGAAGTCACGTGATGTAGCATAGTGATCTGGATGGCCTACCCGGAGCTAGATCTAGTTTAGGAGATGACTCCCGTAGCCAATATAAAAGAGATACGAATCGGATTAATAGTTGTCAAGTCTAGTTTAATTATATATAATCTCTAGATCCAGACGATAATGTAATGATTGGGGAGATTAATTATGTTGTATTTATTTGAGTTGTGTCGAGTCGTGTCAATTTATCTTTTCTTGTTCTTTGTTGGTCATAGACCGTTTTATGTGCTTGCCATGCTTAATTAATTATTTATAGAATGACCCACAATTTGGTTCCCTGTGGGATCGACCTTGATTCACTATAGCTATACTACGATGGACCTAGTCCTCTTGCTAGTATTGGTTTGGTGGTCAAGTATTTTAATTTCACTTGATCTACGTGCATCAAGTTTTTGGCGCCGTTGCCGGGGAACCAACGGTCAATTGTATAAATAATTAGTAATCATGTCAAGTTTTATGTTTTAAAGTTTTTATGTTTTTAGAGTCCATCTGGCTAGCTGTAAAAAAAAAGAAAAGAAAATAAAAATAAAATGATGATGACGTGGGTTTCACACCATGGTGTGATTTTTATCACACCATGTGATTCTCATGTCTTCCCGTGTTATTTTTCTTTTCTTTTCGTCATTTTTGTGTCTGTTATTTCTCGTTTGTAGTCTGTAGGACTGGCGGCAGCATGGATAATCATGCTGACCATTAGGTTACTAACATTTGTATGTTCTTATCCTCAGCAAGCCAGGTAAATTAATTATTCCACCGAATATTGTTCGAGAAAAAAAATGTCGACCAATCAATCTTCTGCAGCAAAGAATGAAGTCAAAGTCACACGAAAAACCACGCCAGTACGGCCGGATAGGCGAACGTTAATAGAAGAACAAAAAATAAAGAGACAAGAGGAAGTGAAGGCGAAGAAATTCGATCTTTTTGAAGGTATACATGCTAGCATTCCGATTGTTATTTCCAATTCCGATTCTAGCTCAAGTTCGGAGTCTGACTCCGATTACCTACCATCCTTTCCCTCACCTCTTGAGTACCCGAGCTCTGATTCTGATCCTGAGTCTGAGTTCAACAATAAACCTATAGTACCCTGCCATCCTAAGGCAGAGGACTTACAGGATCGAGCCCGTTTACTTCCAAAATTAGGAGATCCTGGAGCTTTTATCGTTGACGTAGTCTTAGATGGGAAGAGAGCTGGTTTAGAATTGATTGATTCCGGGTCGAGTCTCAATATAGTTCCACATAGCGTTTGCAAGAGGATTGGAGTCTACACGGTAATGAACAACACGATGGACATTCGCTTTGCTGATGGTCTTCGTACCGTGCGAACTAGAGCCTTAAACTTCATGACTATATGAATTGGAAGGCTTCGCTTTTTAGTTGACATAGTTGTGATGGATGTGGAGGAGGATCTCAACTGCCCACTAATACTGGGACGATCGTTTATGGCAACCTCGAAGGCAAAAGTAGACATGGAGAAATTTGAGCTAACACTGTTCGATGCCAAGGGCTCAGAAGTTCACACCATTCTTAGACCCCGATTCCTACTTCCGCCGAGTATATCAGTTGTTACGGTTCATGGTGCGGGTGAGACTTCTCTAACTCTTAGCCAAGAAGATATGGATAGGGTTGACGCTGCCCCGAGAAGTGGCGATTCAGATTTCCTGTCTATCTTACAAAGGGTTAAGGACGCTCAATCCCAGCGTATAGAACCGGCGGACACCTCAATGCTTTTAGCAGACGAGGCAGGAGCCGTGTTTAGACTCGCTGAGGATCGGGAAAGTTTACAGTTAAAAGATAGACGGAGAAGGGTGAAAAAGCGAACTCGTAGAGTTTGATCTCGAAGATCGCTAGTTTCGGAAGCATAAGCTAAGGTTGGAGCCTGTTTAGACAGTAAGGACGACTGCATTTTCTTAGGACTTGCCCCCAAAGGAAAAGCCCGAATCCTCAAAGACGGAAGGCAAATCTCAGTAAAGGCCGACCGGGTGAAGATTTGGAAGGCTAAGGACAATAATTCAGAAGAATAATAATATTTGGAAAGTCAAGCTGAAGACTATAAATTCAGAACTACTTCTATCTCTTAGGAATTTGTAGTATTTTTTCGGATTTTTAGGCTTTTTCTTTTCTTTTAAATAAAAGTAGCGTTAAAATAGTTGAGGTTTTTTTTAATTTTTGCCGTGTCCCGATGACCATTGGGTTAAGGATGTGCAAAAGTTTTTTTTACTCGACTGGTTATAACGTGAAGTGAAGTTTCATAGGCATGTCCTACATCGAGTCTATTATTTGTTTTCCAAATCGCAAAAGTTGTACTGAGAACCGAGTTGGGATTAATTCTATTGTTTCGAAAATGATTATTCTTTTTATGAGCTGACGCTGTAACAAATTTCGAGCTATGTTGAAGACTTATTTTGCAGCGATGGAACTTCGTGTTCGATCTCCGGTTTGCTTATATTTCTCGACGTGCTTGGACTACTCCGATACTCTGCTTCTTCCTCAAGAACCATTTCCAGAGCTAAGTATTTTTCTTCAATTCTCATTTTTACTTTGTCATTAGGAACAATGACATGTTTAAGTGGGGGTAGGAGACTTAGCTATGATGTGCTACAATTAAAAATTAAAAGAAACGGTATAATATAAAATTTTTGAATAAATAATTTTTTTTTTGAATAAATGTCATATTATTTGTCTCATACCCTTAGAATTGTGAGTTCCTAGCTAAGAATTGATAAGAAAGGAACCAAGTTACATGACTACGTGATCATTTTATACTTAGGTGAATGTAAATTTAAGGATATTCATGCCATTTGTTGCAAGTAGTTATTTATTATTCGATACTCAATCTTTGAATCGAGTTTTACCGCGCAAATTGTAATAACTAAAGAAATTATGTGTACATTGCATAGATGATTGGTTATGTAGACTTAGTGTCGATATTTATCTGCTGATGTATTCCTATCTTCTGGCAATCAAAGCGGAGTAATAAGCTTGAGATTTATCTGTGTTTTGACAAAATGTTGAACACTGGGCTTGTAGTAACATTACCAAAGTAGCATCGCGCTTGTGGTAATATTCATGCTATTGACCAATCCGTGAAAGGGGATTCTTGCAATGCATAATTTACTTTTAAAGCAAGTTTCTTTTTTGAGATGTGTTAATGCTTGAAATTATGAAAATGAAAAAAATTCTACTTTTAAGAGGCTTCGAGTATATTTTTCTCGGTCTCCAAGTCCAAAAACCTCTTAGATAACGCTCTTGCTTATTGCACCATGTCTTTACCCATGCGAGGCTTAAGAAGTTGGAATGTTGATGTTGGTGGGTTGAGATTGCGAAGTTAGCATAAACTCTAATCTTGCCACGAATATATAAAACTGAATGCACATGCACACATCACATCGGTTCATAGAGAGTAATGGATAATGGATACCTTATGAGCATGAATGGTATGAGTTGACTCGAGTTGATTGCGTAAGTATGATATGACCATGGAAAATGTTTTCGTGGGGAATGACTTATTGATGCTTTGTTCGGGACGATCAAAGTCTAAGTGGGGGGTAGTTGATGACGGTCAAAATATACCCGTAAAAGTCATCAACATTATCCTTAAATCGGGCCTAATAATATATATTTTATATTAAATCTTATGGTTATATTTATTATTTAATTTATGTGATTTATAAAATATAATTTGGTATTTATCCATTTTTTATTATTTAAATATGATTTATTTAGGGATAATTATTTATTTTGTAGATTGAGATAATTTTTGGAGGATAATTATAAATGGAGGAATTAAACTACAAGATAAATCCAAGCAAATACGGATGCATTGAAGATAAAGATCGGATAAGCACGGAAAAAGGAGTAAGGCAAGACAAAAGCCGGCAAGCCAATCCAAAGGAGATTGGCGCCGACATTAAGGGGGACGCATGGAGGGGGGCGCATTATTGCCCTTATATGAAGATCGGCCGAGAATTATCCTAATATGTTTTCAAACTCCTTTTGGATTTAGGAAAACTATTTCAGATTGGTTTAGGTTTATCCTATGTAAATTTCTCCCCTATATATTTACATACACATGCCACACACAAAACACACCACATTACACACAATTCATAATAAAATCTTCAATTTTACTTGGAGCAGTTTTTTTTACAAGTTCTTCAATTATGTAAGTTCTTGTATTTATTTTCTCTTAGTTGTTTATAATTAATTTTCCCCAATTATTATTTATCGTTTGAGATTTTTATTTCTTAGTTAAATGATGTAGATCTTGGATTACGACGTGAGGCGGTGGGGATTCCTCGTCTATAAGGATCCACATGCCCACGTCTACGTTTTGTGATCTATGTATGATTTTATTTCGATTAATAATCGTGTTTCTAGTGAGTATATATAGTTACTTTATGAGCTTCTATTTTATCCGATAAGTATAGAGAAACGCTAAGATTTAGTTTTTTTGCCGTGTCAATCTAGCCACGTCTTTATGGTGTGATTGTCCATTTAGAATTTCTTATCTTAGTAGGTATGGCTACGGCTACGTTGCTCGTCTGTTTTAATTAAAACGTGTAGTGAGGAAATACCTATATAGTGCTCCTAGGTCGGCTCATGAATTGATCTTTCGGGACTTTCAGCGAGATCTAGATCTGTGTTGTATTAGGGAATTGCGCGCACCTGATTATACGTAAATCGTAGATTAACATGATACCTAAAAAGTTAGTGTTAATGGGACGAAGACTGATGCGATCGCTTAGGAAGTACGCCTGAACAAAGGAATGTTGCCTAGGTGAGGAATACGGTTAATATCGGCATCCCTAGTTTTGTAAGCGTGCAAGTCATATGAGATGGAGGCCGAAAAAGAGAAGTCACGTGATGTAGCATAGTGATCTGGATGGCCTACCCGGAGCTAGATCTAGTTTAGGGGATGACTCCCGTAGCCAATATAAAAGAGATACGAATCGGATTAATAGTTGTCGAGTCTAGTTTAATTATATATAATCTCTAGATCCAGACGATAATGTAATGATTGGGGAGATTAATTATGTTGTATTTATTTGAGTTGTCTCGAGTCGTGTCAATTTATCTTTTCTTGTTCTTTGTTGGTCATAGACCATTTTATGTGCTTGCCATGCTTAATTAATTATTTATAGAATGACCCACAATTTGGTTCCCTGTGGGATCGACCTTGATTCACTATAGCTATACTACGATGGACCTAGTCCTCTTGCTAGTATTGGTTTGGTGGTCAAGTATTTTAATTTCACTTGATCTACGTGCATCACGTATACATCAGTATGTACGAGCTCAAGCAATTCATTGGATCTTATCCTTTTGCCACTAAATGGTGACTTTGTGATCTTGCCAAGTAAACATGCTTCGCATGTATCAAATGATTCATAATCGAAGTGATCCAACAAACCAACTTTATGGAGTTTGGTAATGCGATTCTTATTTGTATGGCCAAGTCTACAATGCCACAAGTTGGATTCATTCAAGTCACTTGTTTTGGCTTTCTTATTGTTTATATTAAGTATATCAACATTCATATCTAATATGTAGAGACCATTGTCAAGTTTTCCGGTACCATAAAATATTCCATCACGTGAAAAAGAACAACATTTATTCTTAAACGTAAAAAAAAAAATCCTTCAAATCAAATGCATAAATAGAAATAATGCTCTTCGTAAGAGCAGGAATAAAATGAAAGTTATTTAATTCTAGTACTAGCCCACTGGGCAATGAAAGAAAATAAACTCCTACGGCTAGGGCAGCAACATTTGCTCCATTCCCAACGTGCAGGTTCACTTCTCCTTTCCTCAGATCTCTAGTCCTTCATAGTCCCTGCATATCCGTATAAATATGAGAACCACATCCAATATCTAATACCAGTGGTTGGACTTAGAAGAAGCAACATTGATCTCAATCATAAACATACCTAAAGTCAAAGCATCACTATGCTTGTTCTTCTAGATGCTCAAGAAGACCATGCAGTTTCTCCTCTAATGGCCAGGCTGGCCACAATGGAAGCAAGCATCCTTGGATTTGTCTTTGTCTATCTCATGCTCCGGCTTTGTAGCCTCCTTCACCTTCTTGGTCTTCTTTTGGGCCCTTTTCTTGCCCTCAGAAAAAGTCACGAGCAACACTTGCTTAACTTTGCCAACAATGCCTTCAACAGTTTTAAGCATGTTCAATAACTCCACAAGGGAGGAATAAATCTTGTTCATGTGATAGTTCATTACAAACTGCGAGTAAGAGGCTGGTAGAGATTGCCGAATCAAGTCAACACTTAACTTACGCCCCGTCTTATGGCCAAGCTTCTCAAGCCTCTCTATATAACCGATCATCTTAAGCACACGTGACTCAACTGGAGTACCTGGAGCCATCTTGCAACCAAATAGTTCCTTCGAGACCTCATATCTCTCATTGCGAGATTGGGAAGCTTAGAGCTCCTTCAGGGGAACCATAATGGTGTGAGCATCCATGGACTGATGTTGTTTCTGAAGTTCCGCTGTCATAGAAGCAAGCTTATGCAAGTAGCCTCCACATTTTCAGAACAATGTTTCGCATGCTTCTTAATCGACTCCTCAGTGGTAGCATCTTCAGGTTCCTTAGTTAAGGGTTTTTCCAAAACATACCCAATGTTTTCATGTCTCAAAACAAGTTTGAGGTTTCTTTCCCAGTCGAGAAAGTTTGTTTCATCAATCTTGTTTTTAATGATAAAATGAAGCTTCAATTTATTCTACATTTCTACAACAATAAAGTAAAGATAATATAAGTAAAAGTCACGCATACAAAACTACAAAATTGCACTTTAAAATTTTAATTAGATTTCGCTCCCACTCGCCAACTATTCCCAATTGGCTTTCAAGGATTTTATATAATTCTTTAGTGTATGGAATCCAATCTAGTTGACTCGATCTCCGACGTGGGCCGATCGACCCGGTCAATTTCAAAAGGTGGGTACACTTACCGGTCGCATATCTTGCGACTTCCATTGGTTGATTAGTCAACTCCTTGGCAATTCATATCTCTATGTAGTAGCCAACCCCTTGTCTCTAAAATTAGGCGGTCCTGACGTGGGCCAATCACCGCAAGATTCTTAGTCGAGTTGTAACCCAAATATTCATGAGATCTCATAACGATCATATCTCGATAATAACGATATACCCGAGGTAGGTCAAATCATGATGTGGGCCGATTAGTTGGATCCGAACAAGGACTCTTCATCGTCATTATAATATTAGGAGACAAATTTAACTCGATTTTTGTCGTGGGAATAATTTTAAATTAATTCACTTAATTAATTTTTAATTAAATTATGGTCTCATCTAAACGTGTATATTTCTACGTTATCAACATAAAGTAAAGCATACACCATTCCGCCAAAAATAACCAATATGATCATGGACTTTTTATAGGTGCGGTTTCGAATACAAATTGACGAAACCGCGGGTCACAATCTAAGGGTAGTTGCAACCACCAATAGGATCTTTAATTCGCCATCTCCAATGGGATCTATATCTTTCATTGGTCTCCATCTCTGCTCTATTCTTGTTACATAATAATCTATCTAATAAATTAATACACCCGCCCGCCGCACATGGGGGGGAGGGCTAACGGGAATGGGATAAATACAGAAAGTAAATTAGGTCACGTTCTTCATAACGACCTATGAACATTTTGAAAAAACCAACAGAAAATAAATCACACGCATCTATCCTATTGGTCGACTACATGATCAATCGGAATCCATATAATCACATTATATCAACAACATCTAATTCATACAATGATAAATCTTATGAAAAATATAAATTAAAATTTAACTACTTGCGTCTTATTTTATCAAATCAAATAATCAATTAACATTTAATTAATTAAATGAATTCAATCGAAATAAAATTAACATTAATTTTAAATGATTTCAATTTTATTTTTAATTAATTAGAACTATTCAAATTTAAATCAAAATTAAAATTAGGTCTCTTTCCTTTTGATTCCTAATCAAAAGGGATGACTTTGGTTTTCTAAAGGCCACCTGGGCCCTTTCCAAAATCAAATATTTTGAAAAGCGCATAGGTCTATTCCAAAGAAAATTTGGAAAGACCTAGGTCAACTGTGGCTTCCTAATGGTCTAAACTATTTGAACCATTGGTTAGCCACAAGGCTTTAACTAGACAAAAGAGATATCAATGCACAATAAAATATCACAAAACAGAAAAACGAAAAACGATGTCCCCATGAAATAACAGGACGACGCCGGAAGCCCTAGGGGCGCCGCCGCCGCCAGCAAAGCCACGGTGGGGGCCACCGCTTCGGCCGAGCCCCCTACATCGAATATATTTTTTTGTATGTTTTTTTTGTTTCTCGTTTCGCGATTTTAGATCTTGCATCTATTGATTAATTACTACGCAATTTAATTAGTTCTTATTGATTCAGTTCGAAGCTCGCTTTGCAACCACTGTTAGGAAATCAACTAGTTTAACGCTGTGGAATTTAAAATTTGATTTCCGATCCCAAGATCGAATTCGTTTAATTGAAACACGTTAAGATAGTAGACAGTGATTACCTTGCTTGATCTAAAAGATCAACACTTTGACCATCTAGGGAGAGTAGTAGTGCGCGCAAGCCGTCCACCTGTCCGGCCTCTATCAATATCCACACGAGCACCTCACCGGAATACGCCTTGGATAGCTACTAGAAAAATCCGGTTGCTAGACCGCCATTTTCACTCTCACTAAATATATCTCTTAGAAGATCTTAGTTTATTTTTTAAATTAGAACTCTTCTAATTGTGATGTACAAAAGAGATAGACAACCTCTCTTATATATAGGGTGGTGCGCCCCATGTAGCTCCCAATCTGATTTAGAGAATCTTCCGAGTAGATTGGGGAGAAAGAAAACATTTTACAAGTAAAATAAGGAAAATAAATATTCTAGATTTATCTCATTTAATTTAATATCTCATATTAAATAAATCCAAGATATTGTCAATATCTAATATTGACTATCTTTATCTTATTACCATAAATAAATTTTCCATAAATTTATTATATCTAATATTAATATATGATAATACCATTAATTAAATTGCACAATCCAGGTGTATCATATACACTTAAAAGTGGCACCCCATATGCCAATAAATTGGCATCCAGAATACTCTTTAATTAATCAATATTATTAATATCTTGTATTTAATTTGTTCATAATAAATAAATATCACCATATTAATTTAGTCACTATAACACTTTATGGGAGAGAAAAACTTTTCTTATTTGGTTATCATTATAACCGCTTTTTAATCCGGTTAAATGTTCTTATGTGTGTGACCCGATAGACTTCCGAATATGTTGGCCGTAGACATAAAGAGCAAATTACGAAAATGCCCTTCATAGCTAACGATCACGGAATAACGTCTAGCAACACACCGTGACCCCCAATCATCGGCCTTTCAAGTGAAACAATTACCGTGTAAATAGAATCATATCGTTGTAATAATATCCATATAATCGTATCTCGAGTCTCAGTAAATCAACGATCGTGTCTTATAATCTAGATATCATGCTCTCTCGGAATAACTCAATTACTCCTACTTTGCAAAGATTCACGAGAGCTAGACATTCCTTACAAGTAGGCCATTTCGGATATTTACTCTTAATCACAGGATACGCGATTTCCGGACGAGCAAACATGTATCCTACGCATGTTTCAATATCATACCCGAACACAACCGCAGGATTGCCCCATGGCTAGGGGAAACCTCAATAGTGTCAAAGCATGACAATGCACACCGTGATGCCATGAAGACTCCGGTCTCTGGATAATTACACAACCACCACATACTGCGACACTTAATGTAAGTGGGCCAATCTAACGTACGCATTCTTTAATACACATCCACTTACAGTCCAAGTGTCTCTACACTTCGATAGACGATATCTATCCCTATCTTCAATAAGAGAGAAGACATACAATACGTGCTAGTCTAATCATACTATCAATGTCCCGTTTGACAGCACATACGACTAGAGACGTTTAAGTATCAAACATATTAAAGTGATTAGAGGTCTCATCAACCATAATCACCATCACGGTTCCTCTATCATAGTTTAATACTAAGGACGTTACAATATATTCAATAACATAATTGGTTCATAAAGATAAACAAAATATATAATAACAAAAGTGCTTTTATTAATCATTATTGTTGGAAATAAAATTTTAGTTTTGATGATGTTTCATCTTATTTAGCTACTTATTTGTTTACATCCCATTGATGAAGTGCTGAAACTAGATGTTATAGTGAAAAGCTAAAAAATGTCTAGAACTGAATGTATAGGTTTGACTAGAGTCTGATAATTGTATAGGTTATATCAGACAAGCAATGTAATAGATAGAAGTGTTGTAAAATTGAAAACTAGAAATCATCTAGAAAACTTGAACATTACATAAAACTGAAGATGTACACCTAAAACTGAAATCGTACTCCGAACTGAAGAATGTAAGTTCGCTGAGGGACACGGACTCGGTTGACTTATCTAAATGATGAACTGAGGGAACAAACTCAGTATACGAAAAACAGAGGGTCACAGACTCAGTTGTAGAAGATTGAAAACTGACGATTCAGGCTCAGTTATGAAGACTCAAGCCGAGAGTGTAAAGTTAGAATTCAGGTAAGTCTGTGATGGCCTGAACTGACTTTATGGATCTTGTAAAAAGACCTAAGAATCATAAGGACAATGATATCTTAGATAATTTGTATAAGGAATGGTGTAATCTGATTCAGTCATATAAAATCAGATAAATAGAGTACTAAGTTTTGAAGAAGAGTAAAAACTTAGTTAATGCTCTAAGTCAGTTAACAAACTGAAAACTGACACACTCAGTATAAAACTTATCAGGATACTCAGTTTTATAGTCAGCCATCCAAGAAACTGAAAGTTCATTGGAACGTTACAAATCAAGGATTGTTATTGGATGTAAAACTGTCATGTCAAAACGGTCACTGACACCTGACATCTGAAAATATAGACGTTGATACAATTAAAATTCAAGCAGGATGAATGTTGGACCTCACACTATAAATAGAGGACTTGGCATCCAGGATCAAACACCGAATTAACAAGATTACAAGCGTTTTTGTGCACAAGTCTAGTTCATCCGAATTGCTATCAATATCTGCGCTCAACAAGATCATATCTAGATTTCTTCAAGTGTTCAAGCTACATCAATCAAATCCAAAATTTGACACTTTGAAGAACCACAAGCAAGAATCAATTTATTGATTCCCAGCCCAACTTTGATTCTTAATCAAAGGTTTAGACTGTGAAGCAATCCGGTCAAGGATTTACCAAGGACAGTTGTCATTTGCAGTCGGGTAGACTGTGTTTGTGGTGGTAGCTGGTGAAGAGGCAACACAACCCTCCAAGGACCAGTGGCTCAAGCAGTTGGAGAGCAGCAATTCGACCTGTTCTTTGATTGTTTAGATAGTGACACTAGGGATTAGTTAAGTACTATTGTTTAAGACTTTTTGTAACAGCTTACCTCAGAAAGTTCTAGTGGAATTTTCCTCCTACATCACAAGGGAAGAGTGGACATACAGGATTACACCACCTGGAACCACTATAATTCTTGCTCTACTTACTTTACGCATTTACATTTATTCATTTACGTATTCAACATTTATTATTGTTTATACAACATACTGAATCTGATTGTTATACTTACTCACAATTCACAAACTGAAATTCACTAGAATTCAGTTTTGCTTACTCAGCTTTTTCTTATAGAATCAACAAGATCCAGATAAAGGCTAAAACTTAAATCCGCTGCCGGTTGACTCAGTTTTATTATAAGTTAGTTTGACCTAGACTCAGCTTAGTCAGCTTTACTCCACACAAGTTAAAACTGAACCTTAATCGTTTTAAATGCAGTTTTTGGTGACAAGTGTATTCACCCCCCTATAAACTTGTGTTAGCCTTTCCAAGGGACCAACAATTATAAAGTTATTTCATGAACTAAATAGACTGTAAATGACCCGACCCGGTCGGATCCGGTCCAACCCGATTCGGTTTAGGACACCATTTCAACAAATTACAAGATTCAAATGTAATCACTAGCTTCAGATGTGAACACCAGATTTAGTCGTGGTCACCAGACCTCAGCTGAGAAAATCTCACCCGAGTTTTCCAGATTAACATTCAGTTCTTCTTCAAACAGATTTATATGCATGAGATCAAAGCATTGTTACAATTCTCCACCTTGACTTGAATCCTCATTTAGATCACTAGACCAAATTCAGATGCACAACCAAGTTCCAAACTTGATGTATCATATCAAATCACCTCGATTTCTTTCTTGCCAAACAGATTTCTAGCTTGAGACGATCAACAGATCTTGACTGTGTTTGAATTTCCCATGTAACAGATTTGTTGAGCGTATCAGTAGTATTATCATAAGTGCTGATCTTCCTCACCTGAATTTAACTCTCATTCCTTAGAAAATGACATCTAACATCGATATGCTTGGTTCTCTAATGATGAATCTGATCCTTAGCCAAACATATTGCAATCAAATTATCACAACCAGTCCCAGATCACAACCAGTCCCCATAACCAGATTCCTTCCTTAGTTGCTTCTGTCAGTGCCATATATTCTATTTCAGTAGTAGATAATGTCATTGTTTCCTGTAAAGTTACCTTCTAACCTACCAAAGAACCAGCTAAGGTGAACATATAACCGGTCATGGATCTTTTGTTTTCCATATCACCACATAATCAGAATCATAGTACCTTGTGACAAGACACTTAGTATCATTTCCATAAATAAGACCCACATTTTTCGTACTTTTAAGGTACCTGAACATCCTCTTTACATCCTGCCAATGTTACTTATCAGGTTGATCCATAAACTTGATAACAACAGCAACAACTTAGGCCAAATCATGTCTAATGCAGACCATAACATACATCGGACTCCCTACTGTACTAAAATATAGAACGATTGACAAGTATTCCTTCTCTTCATCTAATTGTGGATCATACACAATAAAAAAATGATCATTTGATGCACTTGGAGAGTATATTCTTTTGAAGACAGACATGCCGAATCTAGCAATATCTTATGAATATAATCCTTCTGAGATAAGAACACAATCTTCTTACTTCTGTGTCTATAGATCTCCATCCCCATAATGTTCTTAGTTTAACCCATATGCTTCTTTTCAATTTCAGTACTGAGAAAATTCTTCAGATTCTGAACATCAGACTTGCTCACTGCTGCTATAAACATACCATCCACATGTAGAGCCAGATAGATGAGTGAACCATCTTTCAGCTTGTTATTATACTCACAACAATGACAAGGACTTCTGTTATAGCCCAGCTTGATCATATAGTTGTCAAACATCTTGTTCCACTACCTTGGAGACTACTTCAGTCCATACAAGGAATAATTCAACTTGAAAACTTACCCTTCTTTTTCAGGAACTTGGAATCCTTCTGGAAGAGCCATATATATTTCCTTATCTACATCTCTATATAGAAAAGATGTCTTCACATCTATCTACTCAAGTTCCAGATTCTAATGTGCAACCATTTATAGTAACGCTCTGATGAAAGTGTGTCTGACTACTACTGAGAATATCTCATCATGTTTACCCCTCTTTCTGACTGATCCCTCTTGCAACCAAATGTGAGTTGTACCTAATGACCTTAGATTATAACATTCCTTCATTTTTTTGAAGATCCATTTACAAATGACTACCTGTCTCTCATGTGACTGTTTGACAAGATCCCAAGTCTGATTCTCTTAAGTGACTCCATTTAATCTCTCATGGCATCATGATATTAAGATGTCTCAGAAAATGTCACAACTTCATTGTACGTGCTTGGTTCAAATTCATCCACCTCTTATGCAACCCGAAGTGCATAACCAACCATGTCCTCAAACTCATACCTCTTTGGAGGTCCAACATTAGTCATTCTAGCTCTGACAAAAACTATACTATGGTGACCAAATACAGGCGTTTGAGTCTCAGCTGGTTGTATCAGATCTGGCTCGGCCATATCAAATAAGTGGTTATTGTTCTTAGCTGAATGTTGCATCTTAGATGATTTAACCTAAAACTCCACCTATTTGTCAACACCTCCAGATTCAGATTCAACGTTGGACTTTATAGATGATTTATATATAGAATTCTCATCAAATAATACACTTCTGCTAAGTTAACCCTATTTTTAGCTGATGACAAAATTATATACCCTTTAACTCCATCTCTATATCCCATAAATACTCCATTTTTGGCTCTTGGTTCCAGTTACCCTCATTAACATGATAATAGATTGTGCAACCAAAAGATCTTAGATTTGAGTAATCTGAAGGCTTGACTGACCACATATCATAAGGTGTTTTGAGATTGATCAATGTGTTAGGTCCTCTGTTGATTAGGTCAAAAGATGTGCCGACTGCCTCAGCCCATATCTTCTTGCCAAACCAACATTAATTGGAGATCATGCACCTTAACCTCTCCAGAATTGTTTGATTCATTATTTCTACAACACCATTATGTTGATGTTTATCCTTGACTATATGATGCCTGGAAATACCCTCATCCCCAGCTTCTAGATCTTCTTGCATGTCTCATTTTCAACCAATGCCTTCCGTTGCTCAAAATTCTTGAATGCATCACTTTTATGCTTCATCATGTTCACCTAAGTCAATCTTGAATAATCATCTTTGAATGACACAAAATATTTGTGACCGCCCTATGATTCCATCCTTGAAGGCCTTAAACAATCAAACTGGATATAATCAAGTGTCCCTTTTGTGTTGTGAATTGCTTTGGGAACTTGTTGTGAAAGTCAAATTAGCTATCATTTTATACGTAATTTACCCATTTATTGTGACTTATTTGATGTGATTTCGGGGTATTTTAGTGGTTTTTATAGGCACTTTTCACCACAACATGAATCATGAGACAAAAGATGTTTACGTCCGTAAATCTCTTTATTTTGGGTGAATAGCATGCATTCTATTTGAATTCAACATGATTGGGTATGTGGTTTATTTATGTCATAGGTTTGGCGTGATAGATGACATGAAATTGAGCTCAATGTGATGAAAATAGACTAAAACGGAGTTCGGGAGTGAAAATGGAGCAAAAATCAAGTTTGAGGCCAAGTTTGGGTCGATTAGGCAAAGGGCCGGGCGCACGTCGGCTAGGGCCGGGTGCACGCCCAGCAGAGAGGAGCATAAAGGCAGGCGGTACAGGAGAGGGGGCGCACACTGGGAATGACCCGGGCGCCCGCCCGGGAGGCCGGACAAGAAGCGGGACGCGTGGAGGAATATAGCAGGCGCAGGCCTGCCTGGGACAGGGCGCACGCCCACCGGGCTTGCAAATCAAGGGAACTTGAGCAGAAGAAGGGGAAGATGCCCGGATACAAGAGGGTGGACGCCTGGACTTTATTTTGGCGTGATTTTTCAGAAAATAACCCTACCTAGGTCAGTTTTTGGCCTATAAAAAGCCACCTAGGTCGATTTCTAACACACATACTCTTATAATACTTTAATTTTTAGTAGAAGCTCTTTATTTCCCTTTAGAAAATATATATCTACAATTATGTTTCCTTTAAATTTCTACAAGAAGACAACACTATTTCTTCAATTATTTTGCGATTACTACACAACGTATTGATGATTCGAGTGACGATTTGGTACAGTTACTTTTGGTACTTTTATTTATCTTTTTATCATGTCTATTATCAATTCTTTCATGAATTCTTGTGTAATTATTTGATTTTGCATCATAATTGCTAAATTATGTGATAGAATTACGAAATTAATGCTTAAATGATGATCTAGAGATGAGTATGACTTAAAAATTAGAACTTTTGAATGTTTGTGTTCTAAAACTTGAACCTAATGCTTTTAGTGGAGCCGTGAACCATTAATTGATTCAACACACGGACTTTATAAATTATATTGTGAGGGAGTGTGCGAACTAGGGTTTTAGAATTGCCATGCACGAACTAGTCAAGTTGTTCGAGCTTGTTCCTTGGCAAGGTTTTTCTGGTAAGCCGTGAACTCGGTGGTTATAGAGCATCTCACTGTTTTAAATCATATAAGGTCAATTAAATCCCGAATAGGGGACTGTTGAACCGAGTATAGGGTAGCTGGGTTGTGGTAGTAGCGCCTAGGGACCATTTCAAAAGATTGCTCCCACAAACATATTCATTAGTTTACAATTGCTTGGTTGGTTGGTTTAAACTCGTCCCTAGTGATTCATAAAAGTGTTAAGAGTAGTAATCTTGATCATAGTTTAGCTATTCCTTTTATCATATCCTTTTAATGCCTCATTTTTATTCACTTAGTTATAATTAACATCACTCTTATTTGTTGGTCTGAACGAAATACGAAAGTGATTGTGGTACATAGTCAATTCCTCTTGGGATCGACATTGCTCATCACTGTAGTGATTCTGATCCGGTACTCTATCGGTTAATGTTGGTTTACTAGAATTTAACCATCAACTTGTTTCTGTGTAGCTTTCCAAACACACAATGATCACAAAAGACTAACTCCTTGACCTTATGTCCTCCAAGAAAATCATCTTTAGACAGTTTTAGCATCCCTCTTTAACCCATATGACCAAGTGTCCTATGCCATAACCTAGTCATCCTTCTAGTGAACCCCCGACGATGCAACAACAACAAAACCTGATACAGTGGACCCTTGCAGCATGTACTATGTCCTATGTTTGACACCTTTCGAAAATACACTTGAACCCCTGTAGACATTTAGGACTCTACCTTTACATCTGAATATGAACCCTTTGTTGTCTAAAAGACTAAGAGATATAAAAATCTTGGTCATGTATAGATCACGCCTCACCTCATTCAATTTATAGAACTTACCTTCATGGGCCCTAACCTGAATTGAACCAATTCCAACCACTTCACAGATATTACTGTTGGCCGTAGTAATATGTCATTTACCTATCTGCTCATTCCCTGCGTGGACATATATGATAAGAAGCTCCATAATCAAGAATCCAGCCATCATTATGATGAGTTGATTCACCAGCCACTTGAGCTATATCCTCCTAAGAGTTTGTGCTTTGTTCAGCCATTGCAACGATACCAGACTTAGCATCTTGTTGCTTCTTTGGACATTCATTCTTCCAATGTCTCTGCTCTTTACAATAATTGCATATTTCCTTGGCCTTAAGACATTTGGAACCCTTCTTGAAATTCTTCTTTCCAAGTTTTCCATGTCATTTACTACTGCAACCGGCCATTAGTCCAACAACCTGACTCTCTGCATTAATACCAACTGCCTTATGCCTAGCCTCTCGAGTATGGAGAGATGACTTAACATCTTCCAATGACACCGTATCCTTCCCGAGAATATAAGACTACACAAAATTCTTATATGATGTTGGAAGTGATACCAACAAAATTCGAGCTGCATCCTCATCTTCAATCTTGACATCAATATTCCTATAATGAAGCAATATTTTGCTTAACCTATCCAGATGATCTCTTAGAGGCGTTCCTTTATGCATCCTTAAAGTGAACAGACGTTGATTCAACAATAACTTGTTTGTAAGAGATTATGTCATGCACATGCTCTCAGGCTTCAACCACAACCCTGCAGCAGTGTTCTCTTCGGAAACTTATTTGATAATATCATCAAACAAGCACAACATAATTTTTGAATGTGCTTTCTCCTACCAACTGTCCATCTCAGCGATTTCTACATCTGTTGCCTTTGTCAATGGAGCCCAAAGCCCTTGTTAGCTACCATAAACAGAAACTATTCCTCCTTATGAATTTATTGATCATTATGTTTCACCCATAAGCGATCGTTGATCCAAAAACCTAGTGTCAATTATGGCCTTGGTGCCAATCAAATTTTCCCGAACAAATTGTGGATCCCAGAACCTTGCTCTGATACCATTTGTTAGAACAAATTGCAAGAACAAGAACAAAAATATATATTATATCACATAGAAAACACGAACACGACCCTAAAATAACAAGAACACGGAGATTTAACGTTGTTTCCAACGTTGTGTCGACTAGTCCAAGGGCGGAAAATGAGAAACTATCTTATCACCAGAGTTTACAGTTTCTACAGTCAACTAGGTTACAGTGGGTGAGTATATATAGTTCTCGACGTGATATTTCCAGTTGAGAAACCCACTTTAGAAGGGAGCCTCCCAGATTTAGATAAGATCCCCTGTTGTTTTCAGATTTAGACGAGAAGACTAAGATCAAATGTGATTACCAGATTGAGACGTAATCACAAGCTTTCAATGTGAACATCAAATTCAGATGTGATCACTGTAAGGAAATCAAAGCCCTTCGCGCAGTGGAAATACAAAAAATTTGATTTTCTAGACCCGAGGAACAACTTTAAAAGAACAAAGAAAGTACATAGAAGGAGATACAAGAATTACCCGGATGATCAAAAGGATCGACGGTTTATATTCGGTCGGTGATCCAAGCACTGTGCCGTCCACGCGACCGGCCTCTAACGGTAATCCACATTAACGACCACCAAAATCCTCGAAAGACTGCTACTGGAAAAGTTCGACGGCTAGGTCATGTTTTCTCATCTCTCAACTCCCTCAAAGAAATATTTACTAAGGAAATAGAGTTCTCTCTTTACGAGAGCACTCTTGTTTCTAATGTTTTTAGGTAATGAGAGGCTTGACCCTCGTTACTATTTATACTAATAAGTGGCGCCTCACCTCTCCTCCACATCCGAAGCGGGATTTTTGCTTCTTTGATTTAGAGTTGGAAAAATAAGAAACCCAATTTCCAATAAAATAAGGATTAAAAAAATAAACCATTTTAATTGATTTATCCCATTAATTTAATATCTTATATTAAATAATTCATTTAATTAATTACATGTGTGTATATCAAATATATATATATATATATATATATATATATATATATATATATATATATATATATATATATATATATATATATATATATATTATATATATATATATATATACATATATATATATATATATATATATATATATATATATATATATATATATATATATATATATATATATATATATATATATATATATATATATATATATATATATATATATATATATATATATATATATATATATATATATATATATATATATATATATATATATATATATATATATATATATATATATATATACACCACATGCATATGAACATATATGTATATATTTATTTATCCATTAATAACCTAATTAATATCTTGTATTATTTATTCATAATAAATAAATATCACAATATTAATGACTAGTATAACACTTTATAGTCGTGATAAATGAATCCGTATTCGGTTATCACTATAACCACAATTTAATTCCGTCCAGTTGTTCATGTGTGACCGGACAGACTTTCAAATATGTTGGCCGTAAGTATAAAGTGTATTTATAAAATTACCCTTCACATTTAACTGTCGTGATTAGTGTCTAGCAACATGTCACGACCCTCAATCATTGGAAAGAGTAAAGTGCAATGACTACAACTTTTCATGTGAAACGGTTATCGTGTAAATAGAATCTTTCGCATACACAATATCCATATAGTCGTTTTTCGAGTGTCATACATCAACGACTATCCATCGTATCTTTAATAAATTCTTGTGGGATAGTGGGCCGGATGGGAATCATATACACTGGAGATCATGGGATAAACTGTGTCCACCGACTAAGGAAGGTGGGCTGGGCGTTCGGAATCTTTTTGATGTTATTGACACTTTTCCGATCAAGCTGTGGGTTCGGTTGCGGCAGAAACAGGGTATATGGGATAAGGCCATCTTCAATACCTACATAGTTGATAAGTCTCCGTTGGATGTCCCTGAGCCCAAGGTCACTACACCGATGTTACGCAGAGTGTGGAAGATGAGAGATAAAGCTGAACAATTCATATCTTGGTGGGTAAATGCGGGAAACATTGACTTCTGGCGAGACAAGTGGACGGAGGCAAATCTGGGAGATTCTCCGGATGGCCTGTTTTCGAAGGTTAAGGATTTTTGGGTGAATGATCAGTGGAATACCAATCTTCTGCATCATTATTTACCCAGTCACGTCATGGAAGAGATCATTCTTATTCCCTTCTTACGTGAGAAGGAAGATGAGCTCCTTTGGACCCTTAGCCCTGATGGGAGGTTTAGCACACGGTCCACGTGGAACATGGTTCGCACTACTCACCCCTCCAATGCTATATTTAAGATAATTTGGAACAGCCTCCTCCCTCTCAAAATTTCTTTCTTCTATTGGAGGTTACTTCATAACATTCTTCCCACTGACCCAAACATTCAGCGACGTGGTATAACTCTGGTGTCTAAATGCTTTGCGTGCCATCATGGGGAGGATCTGCGTCACACGTTTATTGATTGTCACTTTGCCAGTTCTGTTTGGAATTACTTTATTCACTTCGGGCTACGGTTTACTCTTACGTTACGGATTGTGCCTATGCTGCACTTCTGGAAGAATTCAGCTCCTAGTATCTCCAGCCTTCGCCTTATTGTACCGGTTATCGTTTGTTGGGGTATTTGGGCTGAGAGGAATAGATGCAGGCATGACGAAGTCCATCCTTCTACTAAGCGCACCATCATTCAAATTGAGCGGGCTATTAGGCAACTTGCTTTTTGGAAGGAACTGGAAGCCAAACTCTTGGGATCCGACAGAGGCACTACTTTCTTCCAACCCTTCAAGCTCAAATCGACCCCTAAGCGGAAAGTGAATTACCTGAGATGGGCACCCCCACGCTCTGGCAATATCAAATTGAATGTGGATGGGAGTGTCAGGAATGGAATTGCGTATGGTGGAGGTATCCTCAGGGACTCTGATGGCGGGTTTATAATGGCTTTTCATTCATGTTTTGGGCAGGGGACGGTGGTGGATGCTAAGGTTAAAGCTCTGTTATTTGGTCTTCGCATGCGCACTTATGCACAGGTTGTGGATATCGAATCGGATTCTCTTTATGTGTATCGTATGGTGTCTGGTGCTAGTGGTGGGGGATGGCACCTGTGCCTCTCCGTCACTTAGATCTATACTATCCTTAGACCGCTGCCATATACTATTTCTCACGTCTATAGGGAGTGCAACAGGGTCGCTGACGCCCTAGCAGCGTTGGAAGGGGATGATCAAATTTTTATTCGCCAGAGGGATGTCCCACCTCACATTTTGAATTTAATCCATGATGATTTACATGGCCCAGCTCATATCCAATACATCACTGATAATCCGGGAAGCACTCTTCACTTGTGAAGGGTGCAAACCAGGTCATATTGTTCATTTCACCTAATTTTCCGTTTTCCCAATTCGTACCCATATACTGTGTATCACACTTTGTGCAGATCGATGCAGCTCGCTAAAGATTATAGCCGTGCAGTTTGCTTGACGTTTACTCATGGACGTGGCGTACACAATCGTGCCTACCTTTGGACGCACCCCTACTGCATTGCTAGGGGTGCAATCCAGGTGTCTTTGTTTCTTTTGCTGTCAAACGCTGTGCTCGTACTTTTTCTAGTTTTTTATCTTCCCCTCTATTTACTTGGTACAGCTTCTGACATGGGTGTAGCTGCTCACTTTACGGACCGGTCATGTCGAAAATTCACCAGGAATGACCACAAATCTCTGTTGCTCGTGCAAGTTCAGATGAGGGTGCGGAACGATCTTTGACTTTATCTCCCCGGATCATATACACCAGGCAGATGACAAAGTTACAACATTCATTCCACTTTGATTTCCACTGATGTAATTATCTATGGGGCATGGATTTTATTGGGAGTGCATAGAGCGAGTACTCTTCCCTATGTGATGGATTTTCCTACCCTGGGTTTGCGACACATAGGGTTTAAGGAGGCCATGCTATGCACTCTATCACGTAAACTTGGGGCGGGCCGGGATATGGCAATGAACTTTGTAGTTCTTTATTTGGTTTATCAATAAAAATAAAGTTGCTTTAAAATAAAATAAAAAACAAACCTAAAATTTATAATTTCTTATACATAACATATTATTTTCTTAAAAATGTTTAGTGGGACGACAATGTTGTCCCTTTAGATTTGAACTTTATAACAAACTGAATCTTATTTATTAACTCAACGTTTTATATTAGAAAAAAATTAATTTTCTTTAAAGTGACGACAATTATCGTCCCTAAAAACCCAAATTTAATAATTTCTTGTACATAACATATAATGTTCTAAAAAAATGTTTAATGGGACGCCATTGTCGTCCCTTTAAATATTCCCGTCCACGTGGAAATCCAAGCTGGCACGGTAGGGTTTTTTTTATGTCTATTCTTTTTTTTTTTTCAAAAGCAACTTTATTTATATTGAGTCAAATAAAGAGCTACAAAGGTCATTGCCATATCCCGCCCCGCCCCAAATTTACGTGATAGAGTGCATAGCATGGCCTACTTAAACCCTATGTGTGGCAAACCCAGAGTAGGAAAATCCATAACATAGGGAAGAGTACTCTCTCTATGCACTCCCAATAAAGCCCATGTCCCATAAATAATTACATCAGTGGAAATCAAAGTGGAAAAGATGCTGTAAATCTGTCTTCTGCCTTGTGTATACTGTTAGGAAATCTACGCGGGAACGCAGCGGAATTCAAAAATTTATTTTCCAAGATCGACTTCGTTTAAGCAATAAACAAATAAGCTAAATACGGTGGCTACCTTGGTTGATCTAAAAGATCGACGCATTGACCATCTAAAGAGAGTAGTTCTGCATAGAGCCGCCCAAGTGTTCGGCCTCTACCGCTAGTCCACACGAGCAGACCGTTGGAATCCCATCATGGATTGCTATTGGAAAACTCCGGTTGCTAGACCGGCATTTTTCCCCTCTCTCCAACTCACTATAGGATGCTCTCTATTTTACACAAGAACTATTAGCTCTTGGAATTATGATGTTCAAAAGAGCTTGACACCCACCTCCTATTTATAGTGGTTGGGGCGCCCTTAGTAGAGTAGAGGAGAAGAAAACATTTTCCCAATAAAATAAGAAAAGTATAATTGATTGATTTATCTCATTTATTATAATATCTTCTATTAAATAAATCTAGGATATTGTCAATATCTAATATTGACAATATATATCTTATTACCATTAATCAATTTACACATGTGTATATATATATCACACACACACACACACACACACACACACATATATATATATATATATATATATATATATATATATATATATATATATATATATATATATATATATATATATATATATATATATATATATATATATATATATGTATATATATTACACATATAAATCTATAAATATATTTTGGAAACAACTAAGCACATGCACATCCAATGTGCACCACACGCTGAATCATAAATATGTATATATATTACACATATAAATCTATAAATATATTTTGAAACAACTAAGCACATGCACATCCAATGTGCACCACACGCTGAATCATAAATAAATAAATAAATATATATATATATATATATATATATATATATATATATATATATATATATATATATATATATATATATATATATATATATATATGTAATACCATTAATTAAATTGCACAATCCAAGTGTATCTTATACAAATTCTAAAAATCGCCCTGGGCGATCGCCTAGGCGCCGCCTAGGCCCTGGACGATCCCCGGGGGTCCTCGACTTGGCTCTAGGCGATTTTCTGGGCGCCCAAGTGTGCTGGACGATTTTTTGGGCGCTCCTGGACCCTTCTAGGCGCTCCTAGGCCCTTCTGGGCGCCCCTAGGCCCTTCTAGGCGCTCCTAGGACCTTCTAGGCGCTCTTAGGCCCTTCTAGGCTATTAGGGTTTCATCTGGGCAACATCAAGGTTTCCCAAGTGTTTAGACAAGAAAGAGGCATAAAACCCTAAAACCCCCCTTAAAACCCTAAACCCCCCTCGTAAAAACCCTAAACCCCCCCGTAAAAACCCTAAAACCCCCCATAAAACCCTAAAACACCAAGTAAAAACCCTAAATCCCCCTTAAAACCCTTAACACTCCCTTAAAACCCTAAAATCGCCTAGGCGCCCTAGGCCCTAGGCGCCCTTGTAGCGTACCGAGGTCGCCTAGCGAGTTTTAGAACATTGATCTTATACACTTCAATGTGGCGCCCCATATAACCAAATATTGGCTTCTGGAATATTCTTTAATTAATATAATATCATTAATATCTTTATTTAATTTATTCATAATAAATAAATACCACCATATTAATTTACCACTATCACCTTTAAAGTCTCGAGATAAACTTTCCTTATTTGGTTATCATCTATAACCACATTTTAATCCGGCTAGATGTTCATTTGTGTGTGACCCGATAGGCTTCCGAATATGTTGGCCGTAGACACAAAGTGCAAATTACGAAAATGCCCTTCATGCCTAACGATCACGGGATAGCGTCTAGCAACACACCGTGACCCCCAATCGTCGGAAGAGTCAAATACAATGACTACTACCTTTCATGTGAAACAGTTACCGTGTAACTTATAATCCTATTGCTGTAATAATATCCATACGGTCGTACGTCGAGTGTCAAAACATCAACGACCATATCTTATAATCTAGATATCAAGCTCTCTCGTAGTAACTCATTTACTTCCACTTTGCAAAGATTCACGAGGGTAAGACATTCCTTATAAGAAGGCCATTTCGGATATTCGATCCCAATCATAGGATACACGATTCCCGGATGTCCAATCATGTATACTCCGCATGCTTCAGTATCACACCCAATCACTACCGCATGATCGCCCTATGGCTAGGGGAAACCTCAATAGTGTCAAAGTATGACAATCCACACCGTGATGCCATGAAGACTCCGGTCTTAAGGATAATTACACAACCGCCACATAGTATGACACGTATCCGTGTAAGTGGGTCAGTCTAACGTACGCATTCTCTAATACACGTCCACGTACAGTCTAAGTGTCTCTACACTTCGATAGACGAGATCTATCCATGCCCTTAAAGACAGAAGACATCTAATACGTGCTAGCCTGTTCATACTATCAATGCCCTGTTTAATAGTACATCAGCCTAGAGACATTTAAGTATCAAACTTATTAAAGTGATTAGAGATCTCATCAACCATAATCGCCTATCATGGTTTCTCTATCACAGTTTAATACTAAGGACGTTATCATATAACAATTCATAATTGGTTCTTTAAAAGAACGTATATATGACAACAGAAAAGCCATTTCATATATGTATAAACATAAAGAAATAGTAGAAATGATCCGACCCGGTCGGATCCGGTCCAACCCGATTGGGTTTAGGACACTATTTCAACAATCTCCCACTTGGCCTAAAACCAATCACTCGTACACACGAGACCAAGTTGAAACACAATAATCTCATGCAATACTCGCAACCAGCCCTTGCCATAAACGGATCGCTATCCGTGGGGACTCGGACTATCTTCATATCATGTTCCAAATTGACCAAGTCAAAGGAACCACCTCAACACACACACGGATCTCTGACGAGACCCCGGTCCTTGCTTTAAGCAATGAATCCACTTACTATATCAGCTATATAGAAAAGGTGGAAGAACCGTACAAGGTTCAGGAATGAACCTTCTAGATCCATGTACTGCTCCCGCTGCACCTCTAAGGCACTACTGTGTTTTGGCCCGATTGTAGAATTTACAGTGACCCATGGCTAAGAACATTTCTAGCTCACTGTATCACTTAATCAAAGTGATTGCAAACCCAGACAGTAGCTCCCACTCACCTTCATAAGACTCATGATTTACGTCTGTATATCTACGTTTATTTTATTCCAAGTTTCAATAAACTAGGAAACCGTCCTTAACTTGTTTAAGGATAATCTCGACATTCACCAGATTTACTTTCATACTTGCTCAGGACTATTCATGGACTATGAACATCTGGCATTACTTTTATGATGGTTCCTATCGCAGTAGAAGAGGAAACCTTCCATAAACATCATCTTTCACCTTATCTTTAGGACCAATGTCCTAACAAAGACAGATCTCGCGATCAATGCTAAACTTCTTTTAGCATCACACCTATATAGGTAAACTTTAATCTAACAGCAGTTAAATCTATCGCTATAGATTCTTATTTCTAAAATAAGAACTGCTAATCCAAGTGCTTTCGTAAAGACCTTGAACTACCAAACATTAATTGACTGTGACAGAGGGTGATAATTCTCGAGAGAGATATGCAATACCTTACTCAATAATCATATCTTGCACATTGGGCATATCCTTCTTTTGACTATATCAAACTCCTTTGATTATCAAACAAAGAAATCGTCTAGAGAAACTTGTTTGAGTCCATAAATGGATCTCGTGGGCTTACATATCATGTCATCGTCCATCAACATTGAGCTTTCTGCCCAACATCATCAACACTATCATATAGCCATGACACGAAGTTATAACAAGCATAGTCTGAATAGAACTGAGCTCAGCCTTACAGGGACATTCCCTCTAGATAAGACATAGTAGGTTCACAACCTACTTGTCACTGATTGAATCTAATTCAGATATTATGGCTCCTGGCCATATCTCTCAATCTTGCCTTTCAAACATTCCTTCATAAGTCGTGAGATATTCATTCTTCAAGATGAACATACCGGCAGCCTTTTTAGGCTTGAGGTTATCCACTGACTTGCAGAAATTTTGTGTGCACTGAGAAGTGTTCTACACCTCATCGCTATGAGGCGTCCGCTCACGTTCCTATGGTTGAATATCTCCTTGTGGTTCTCAAACTACCTTTGAGATCTAAACTTACTCCTTCTGTTACGTTTGGAAGAAACACTTCCTCTCGAAGACAACATGTTCGGAGACAAACATTTTGCTCCGCGGACAAGTAAATAATATCTAGCGTGCTAGCTAAGACATTCAACAAAGTTGCATATGTCGTATTCGGCTCCAAGCCTTTCTGACTCTGCCTATGAAAACTTCAAATCATCGGTTAAGATAGATTCGACATTATCCCCTTCCATATCTAATATGGAATTTATTCAACCTTTATTCTTTGGAACATGGTTAAGTATAAGGGCACTATCCCGAAACGGGTAAGGGATACTTCGCATGGCTTGCGTCACACCTTTATCATATAAAGTGTTGTTTCCATTTTTGGGAACATAATCTAATTACGTATCCTAAAGATGGTATCCTTCAAGGGAGAATCTTATTCCTTTTCAGACGACTTCTGAAACACCCTTCAGGTATTAATTACTTCAATCCAATTGAAGATTAATTCCTAAGTAGCTCGTCAATCTTATATTCGTACTTGCTCGAACTTTTCGAGCTTTCCGAATTGCTGTACTTCAATAAGTACACTTGACTATTTCTAAAAATAGTCGTAGGGATTACTAAACAATTATTTGTGGCATTAATTTTCATAAGCCTACAAACATCAATATGTTTAGGCTCTAGCCAATCTTCTAGGTTTCATAACCTATTCTTAAAAGGGTATTTTAGTCCTCTTTGGATAAGATACATATAACCCACATGATTCATAATCATATGGTTCAGCATCATTAGAATGACGCTTGCTTACACGCTTCCCTTCCATAGAGACTGTGCCTAGAACAACCACAAATTAAGGATAACAACCATACAAATATTTAGTTGAGATTTCATCACATATATCAACTATATAGTGACAACAATCTAGTAAGTTAGATTCAGTGACCTTTCAACTTTATCGGAATAACATTTATTCTTTACAATTGAATATGTATACTAAATCCTGACAAATAACTGAAAGTATGTTCTTCATAAGAACTGGAACATAATAACATTTATTTAGTTCCCTTATCAGTTTACTAGATTCAGAATATGGTAAGTGTTGCAACGTTTGTTTCACCTTCCATATTTGTATTCAATCTTTCTAATTTAATCACACTCGTAAGGTATCATATATCTTAGAGTTGACTTTGAACTTAGATAGATTTATCTCAACTCATTTGCCTAGAATAGAAACTAAAATAAGTTCTCTATTTAGGCAAATGCCCTAACTTTCCTTTTTAATCCTTCAAGCTCTTGTAAATATTTCTTAGTGTAGTCTTCATAAGACTTGAGAAAAATCACAAGAGACATGTCCTTAATTTCCTTTCATAAAGAAAATCTAAAGTTTATTAAATAGTTTATTTAACCTTTTGAATCGTATTCAAAACATTAAATATTTAATTAACGTTTAAGCAATGATAGAATTAAGTCGATACTTAAATCTTACAATTTTGAAAACAACATTTCCAAAATTTGATGTGGTCATTCTTGTTCAACGTTTGAATTAATTGTCATCATATGACAGAATGATCATCTTGGATCGTATCCAATATATGACTAATTCGTTGAAACTTATTTCAAATGATTTAATCATATCATGAGCTTCCGCTTTCATTAATAATTAAAGCCTTGAAGTACTCCATCAAATATGTAGCCTCCATGTCTCTAACTACTATAACGGGATCTCTCGTGTCATTGCTCATTTTAAAAGGATTAAAATTACTTAACCATACTTGAGAACGTTTCTCAAAAGGTAACAGTCATAATTTGGTTTTACTAATCGAGAATAAAACATAAATATAAATTTTGCTAAAACTACAACATAAAAATGAAAATAAAAGAGTGTTGTTGTTAATACACGTAAAATCAAAATTGGTCTTTTGGTTTATGATTTTGCTCCCACTAGTCAACTACTCCCAATTGACTTTCAAGAATTATTAATTTCTTTAGTGGACAAGATCCCACTAAACTACCGCAACCCCCGCTTTGGCTGGTGTGCCGAAAATAGTCTAATAGGTAGACAACATCCCTTTGTCAATCGTATCCTATACGACACTTGTTGTTTGACTAGTCAACTCTTTGACAAATTTTCATCTTATGAAATAGTCAAACCCTTGCCTCTAAAATCCAAACGACCCCGCTTTGGCCGGTGGCCGAGAGAATTCTTAGTCAAGTCATAACCCAATATTCACGAGATCTCATACCATCATATCTCAATAACGTCAATATACCCGTGGTAGGTCAACCCCCTGCTTTGGCTGATGAGTTGGATCCGAACAAGGGCTCTTCACCGTCATTATAATATGGGGAGGCAATTTCAACTTGATTCTTTTGAGGTGGAAGTATTTACGTAAATTAATTCACTCAATTAATTTTAATTACGGTCTCATCAAATATATATCTATCTCTATAAACATACATCCTACACATTTGTCTAGATCGTGCCTAGTCATGCATCTATCATATCATATAAAATAAATACAAGCACAAAATAAATAAATGCGTAAAGTAACCGGTATGATCATGGACTTTTCCTAGGTGCGGTTTCGAATACCAACTGACGAAACCGCGGGTCACAATCTAAGGGTAGCTGCAACCGCCAATAGGATCTTTAATGCGCCATTCTCCAATGGGATATTTATTCTTATTTCTTCGGTCTCCGTCTTCTGCTCCATTCTTGTTACATTTAATTCTATCTAATAAAATAAATACATCCGCCGCACACAGGGGGGGGCTAACGGGAATGGGATAAATGCAGAAAATAAACTAGGTCACGTTCTTCATAACGGCTTAGGACAATTTTTAAACCAACAGAAAAATTAAATCATTCACATCTATCCTATCGGTCGAGTCCATGATCAATCGGGGTCCATATAATCATATTATATCTACTATATCTAATCCATACAATAATATCTTATGAAAAAGATAAAATTAAAATTTAACTACTTGCGTCTTAATTAATCAATTAACATTTAATCTATTAAATAATTTTATCCAATCAATTAACTAATTAACATTTAATTAATTAAATGATTTTAATCGAAATAAAATTAACGATTAATTTTAAATGATTTTAATTTTAATTTTAATTAATTAGAACTATTCTAAATATAAATCAAAATTAAAATTTAGTCTCTTTTGTTTCTTTCCTTTTGATTCTTAATCAAAAGATATGCATTTGGTTTCCTAAACCGAAAGGAATCTTCCTAAACCAACATTGGTTTAGGCCTGGCCACTTTCCAAAATCAAAATTTTGGAAGTGGCCTAGGCCCATGCGGAGTCGAATTTGTCGATTCTCGCATACGAAGGTATCAAATGGGATACATCAAACTAAACAAGCACAAAAGGGATCCACCGAAGAAGATCCTTCTTCTTCACTTTTTTCGAAATTAAATGAGAAGGGGGGTAAAAATGAAAAAAAGGAACAAAAAAATGGATACATAAGATAAATAGAAGAAAATATAAGAAGAAATGCGCCCCCCACCCACATATTTAATAGCCTCTCCTACAAAGAAACTGAAAAAACCAACCCTGTTCCTATTAAAACCAAGAAATAGAGGCCTGCCCGCCACCCACACCAGAATAAATAGAGTTTTCCGAAAAAACCCGCTAGTGGAGGAAGACCTCCTAGGGATATAATGAAATTCTTTGTTCGTGCAAAAGGAATAATAAATTTTTTTATTTCACTTTGACCTATGGACGAATATGCAAGCATACGTTTCATGCTTGTTTGAGTAATAGCAATGAGATTTCCCAATATCATGCTAAGAATAGCTAGGATTTCCAGAAGAAGATGCCAACCTTTTACAAATCAAATATTTGAAAAGGGCCTAGGCCTATTCCAAATCAAATATTTGGAAAGGCCAA
>CM044900.1:25068713-25202596 GCA_024500145.1 Gentiana dahurica var. dahurica | reverse complement strand
CAAATCCTCAAGGACCATTAGGCACTATCAGGGAGCCCAAGAAACTGTCCACCAGAATGGATGGAAAGGGGCCGAAGGGATGCGTTTCTTGCCTTACTATGGATGATCTTAACCAAATACGGCGGAGATACGGGCTTTCCAGCCCTCAAGTGGTGGTTCAGCTTCCTTCCGGCCAGCATCAATTTGCCGACGAGCCCCCAGATGGGTTCTGTACAGTCTACGAGGCCCAATTGTCGATGGGGTTAAGTTTCCCTCTATGTCCGGCGGTCCAGGCTGTTCTTCGCCATTATGAGATTAGCGTGTCTCAATTGGGCCCGAATGCCATCCGGACTCTGATGGGCTTTCTGATTGCCTGCCGAGTCGCGGGTATCGGATTTACCGTCCCTTTGTTTCGATGGTGGCACAAGATTGCTGCGATGCCAGATTCGGGGTGGTATACGTTTCAGAAGCGCGCCAATCGTCATGAGTTCGTGTCTAAAGGACCTTCATCTCACGGAAATTGGAAGCCCAGGTTCTTCTTTCTCCGACATGGGTCGGATAATCCTTATGTCGGCTTATGGAGGTCGAGAGAAGGAAGAGATGACAAACTGGGTCGAGAAGCTGCACCTAACGAAGCTCTGTCCCTCGAGAGATTCACATTCGAGGTGGTTACACAGGACCTGAGTCTCCTTTATGACCTTGCCCGCCTCGAGGAGGCAGGGCCCTCGCCCTGTATAGGCCTTCATGCCGCAGATCAAGAAAACCGTAGGAAGCTTTATTATTTCGTTGCTAAGTTTTATTGCTCTTTGAAGTTGTATCTTTATTATTTCTGATACTGACTCCTTTTTCATTTGTGCAGTGGGCAGATTCTCGAAGGTCGCTGTTCCGAAGGCTTCTGCTGTGGCTGCTGCTGTCGCCGCCTCTAGGTCGGGAGTTACTCCTCCGGCGTCCGAGGACAGACCTGCTCCGGTTGCTAACCCGACTGAGGGTGTCGAGACAACTACCCTTGTCGCACAACCAACCCCGCCTTCCACCTCGGGAGGACTCACCCATGAACACCGGTCGATACGCGAAGTAGAGGACATTATCGACTTTACTGTCGGAGGGGGTGAAGAGCCTTCTGGTGCTGAAGCGGCTCGGTTGCAGAAGAGGAGGTCGGGCCTCGAGGAGCTGGTGAGAGATCAGCAAAGGCTGGCTAAAAAAGCCAAGGTCACAAAGCCTTCTCTCGACCTTGCCGCCACGAGTAGGATGTCGGCCGAAGATGTTGAGAAGCTGGACGACCAGGTCCTGGCCTCTTCCCTCCGAGAGCTGGGTCGCGTGGTAAAGGCTAACTCTTGTCAATTTCCTGTCTCCTTTTTTGGAACTCATCACGCCTATGCCTTAACTTTTTCCCTTTTTGGCAGCATTACTTTATGAGTCGAGAGGCTTCTCGACGTATGAGCACACCGTCCGAGAATGAGGAAGAGCTGAAGACACAAATCCGGAGGTTGAATGACAGACTTGCTATCGAGTCAGCTAGTGTCACTGGTCTGGAATCGCAGCTTAACGTTTTCAAGAAAGAAAGAAGCTGCTGCTGAAATAGAGAAGGTAAAGGGGGAGCGAGAGGCTGTCATCGCCGAGCTGAGGAGAGATCTGGCTGCGGCCGAGGGGAGGGAGGCTGCTGCAAAAGTGGCTCTCGAGGAAGAGCTGGCGCGAGGAACGGCTATTGCCGAAGAGAGAGACCAGTTGAAAACCGAACTTGATCAGGTCCCTGGGCAACTTGAGGAAGCAAGGACCGCCGCGATACTCGAGTATCGGAAGTCTGACGAGTTGGGTAGTGATCTCGACGTAATCATGCAGACGGCCATACTTTGAGGATTCACCAAGGCGGTGGACCAAGTGAAGAAGGCCTATCCGGAAGTCGAGATCGACCAGCTCGAAGAGCCTGGCTGCTATGACCCTGACTCGGAGGCGTTGTACGACCTGTACTTCGACGAATTCCAACAGGGTATATCCCTGGCTCAGAAGTATGGTGGTCCCTCAGTGAGCCCGACTCCTGATAATACGACTTCCGCTGCTATCGCTCCTGCTCCGACCCCTGAAGATGCTGTTCCGACCCCCGATGCTTCTATTTAGTTGTCTTGTTTCTTTCAAACTTTGATGTCTTGAACTTTAACTTGTAATTATTTGTAAATCTTATCAACTTTGATCAGATTTGGATGAGTATTTACTTTATCAGGGTTGGTCATTTCGACCTGGCCCTAATTTGTTTTGAAATTTCTGCCCGTTTATCTCTTTTTGTTGTTATTTACTTTTGTTGTTATTTACTCTCTCATTTGTTACTGTCTTTGGGCTTTCTTGCTTGTCGAGCCATTGGCTCTGTTTGCTTCTGCCTTATCGATGTAATATTGCCCCCCCAAGTGTTTTATCAACTTTAGTTCATAATGCACTTGGGTTCTATATGGCTTTTAGGTCGATCTAGTTGCCTTGGCTTTTTGGCCTTATAGGCTTGCTAGATTTGAGAATTAGTCCGACATTGCGAACTGTCCTGGTCTCGATCTAGCTGCCCCTTGGGCTAGTTAGACTTCCGACTTGGACGTTTGGCCCGACCCTGTGAACCGTCCTTTGTCTGCCTTATTCGACCCTTAGGCTCGTTAGGCTTTTGACTTGGACATTTGACCCGACCGTGCGAGTCTTCTTTTTGCCTTCTACATCGTATGCTTATGGCATTGTCGGGAGTTCCGACTTTCAGATTGTTCCATTCCTTGTCGATTGTAACTTCGTGTCCTTTTGGACTTAGAATATTACAAAAATAACTTAGTAGAACAGTAGAAAAAGAAAGCATCATTTATTATAACCAAGATAGAATTGTCCCATGGACTGATTACAAAGCTTATAGAACAAGTGGCAACAAACTGATTGACTAAGGCTTAGACGTAAAATTTCCTCAAATTATTCGCGTGCCATTGTCGAGGGACTGTGGTTCCGTCTGCTCGACCCAGTTGATATGAACCTTTAGGATGGACTTTTAGAATCTGATACGGGCCTTCCCAGTTCGGGGTGAGTGTCCCGATCTTCTCTTGTCGACTTGCTTCGTTCTTCCTCAAAACTAGATCTCCGACCTTGAAATATCTGTATTTTACTCTCGCGTTGTAATATTGGGAGATCTTCTGCTTGTACCTTGCCATTCTGGCTGAGGCCATTTCTCTCCGCTCCTCGAGATTATCCTTCTCCTGTCGGAGGTCAGGCTCGTAACTCGAAAAGGGCTGGTCTACCCAAAATGACGTTATATGCGGAGGGAGCTTTCACTACCACGTAGTTTAGCTCTAGTGTCCTCCCTCTTTCTCCATCACCTACTATCGTGAGTAGCTTTACGGAACCCATAGGATGGACTGCCTGTCCTGTGAAACTGAACAGTGGAGAAGCTATAGGCGCTAAGTCTTTCTCTTTGAGCTTCATACCCTGGAAGGCCGAGTAGTACAAGATATTTACAGCGCTGCCATTATCGATGCAAACCCTCGATACTCTGGCGCGACTTATAACTGCTTCAATTACTAACCCCTCACTATGACTCGTCGACTTAGGGACGTCGTCACTGGGGCCATACCCGACCTCCGTGGTTAGCCTCGACTGCTTGCGTGGCCTCGAGCTGTCGTCTGGTTCTCGACTGGCTCGCTCCTTCTCACTCTCCCCTGGCCCAAATATCATATTCACGTAATTATTTGGGTGATTATCATCGTAACGGTCCTGACCATAGTAGTCCCTATCGTTATCAGGAGATCGGTCTCGTCTGGGGGATCGATCTCTTCTTCTCTGATTATCTCGACTTCGGCCTCTATCCTGGTCAGGATTTTTCCTTTTAAAATCTCGTTGCCCCTTGGGCTCGGAATACCGTGATCTGTCGACGCCCTCATCCAACTTCCCTTCTTGGATACGGGCTTCGATGTCTTTCTTTAAGTCGAAACACTCTTCCGTCGAATGGCCTGTATCCTCGTGGAATTCACAATACTTTGTCGACCTTCTTTTTTCTCGAGGCTTTTTGATCGGAGGTGGCCTCTTAGCTAGGTTCTTGGAGACCATGATTGATAAAACCTCTGTCCGTGACCGGTTGAGAGGAGTAAAGTCTTTATCCTTTTTACCCCCTTCCTCTCTGACCGGCCCGACACGGGAGCCTCGATGCGATCCCACACTGATGCTTTTCTTTCCACATCTTGCTGTCGAGACTGACTCTTATTTGCTCCTCGACCATCTTTCCTCGAGTTGTCCATCCACTCGGCTTGGGTGTGTCTGCGCACTGCCTCCTCGCCTTGACAAAATCGATGGACGACATTCACACATTCGTCCATGTTTCGTGGTAGGTTTCTGCTTAACTTCTCATATAGCTTTGTGTTACGCAATCCCCCCACAAACGAAGTGATCAGGACTCGATCCTGTGGGTCCTTGACCTGCATGGCCTCTAGGTTAAACCTCTTTAGGTAATCTAACACCGACTCGTCCCTATGCTGCCTCACATTTGTGAGGTGCGTCTCGCTCAGTTGAAACTTTTTGTTGACGATAAAGGCGTCTCTAAATTTTCAGGCGAGTACGGTGAAACTGGAGATGGACCCGGGTTTCAACTTGGTAAACCACTCTCTTGCTCGACCTACGAGTAGAGTCTCGAATGCCCGGCATCGCATCTCATCTGGTGCACAGTCCAGCCTCATCTGGGATAGATACCTGTGGAGATGGTCCTCCGGGTCGGTGGTGCCATCATACGGGTCTATCTTAGGAATCTTAAACCCCTTGGGTTTAGGATAATCTTCAATCTCCTTGGTGAATGGAGACTCTAACCACAACGAACCCTGGGTCTTCCCTAGGATTACGTCTAACTCCTGCCTAACGCTATCTTCATCGATGCGTATGTGCTTCTGTTGGATTTCACACTTCCTCCTTTCAACCGAACTCGAAGAGGCGCTGACCTCTTCCAACTGAACTGGCTTAGGCTTATTGGCGGCGGTATTCAGACCGCCTTCCGCCTGATGCTGCTGTTGTTGAAGTTTCTATCGTGTAAATGCTTCCGCCATTATTTTCCTCAGGGCATTGTGATCTGTCGCCGCCAACTGATCCACTATAGCCTGATGCTCTGGGGCGAGGCCCTGAGCCTGCTTTGGTGGATTTTCCTGAGCCTGCGTTGGTGGATTTTCTTGGACGGTATCTAAGACTGGATCTTTGTCTCCCTGAGTCTCCATAACTGCCTGCTCACTTATCTGCGGGTTCTGCGGATCTATGTTTTTGGAGGTGGTTCTTCTGGCAGCTTTGTCCTTGGGAGGCATGATGATCTTGACGTATTCAGCAAAAGAAAGGCCCCTCCTTCTAGCGCCAATGACGATGACAAATTATGTCACCTTAAAGATCCGGGCTTTTCCTTATGTTATTGGTGAATAATCAAGAACCCTAATGCCAAGAACAAAGAAGGGGTTTTTTGTGTTTGCGGCTGAGTCTAAGTGGGATTCTTAGAGTGCCTCGTATCCTGTTATTCTTCCAGAAATCAAACCATACGTAGTTCCTGGAACGTTGTATTTATAAGGACAATGCATGACCTAACCCTAATATGAGTCGGTCTGTGGCTATTGTCATATCTACCCTTAATTGGGCTTTACCCCTTGCCCAAGTTATCCGGTGGATATTGGGCCAACATAGCTGGTGTGGACTCTGTTCTCGATATCGATCTGCCCGACCTGGGAAGATCGACTCCTGGAACTCACGTCCTGCACTGCCTGTAAGTCGATAGTCGTGACCTCGAGCTCCTAGATATACTTCAGGCTCGAGGATCGACATATGTGTCATGGCTCCGAGACCAATAGTCTGACTTGTATGCCTTATCTGGCTCATACGCCTTAGTAAATATTCGATCCCTGGGGTCCACTCGATGATGATATATCGAGGTGCGTAACCCGGTATCGTCAGCATCGAAAGCTTCTTTATTGTAGAAGTTTCTAGGATTTGAACCACAAGTTGATTCACAATCACTTCCAGCAGGAGTGTTAATTGATACAGTATTGTATACCTCCTCAGTTTCATCCATATTGGCCATCAAAGCATAATCTTCCATATCAGCAACCAATGCTGTGTCATCTGATTCATTTCCTTTTTCAGATTCCACTTCATACCCTGATTCATCTTCAGCAACCATAGCCTTCTTGCCATGTCTTCTTTGTTGACTCTTGGTCTTCAGTAGGTCTGGACAATCAGGTCTAAAATGTCCAGGCTTCTTGCAGTTGAAACAAAGATAATCAGGTTCCTTGCTTTGTTTTAACTCAGGACAGTCAGGTTTGAAGTGTCCTGGTTTCTTGCAATGAAAGCACAGATAGTCATTGTCTTTCTTTGATTCTTCTTTCTTCCTTTCAGTAGGCCTTTTTGTGAAATATTTTGAAGGGGCCTTTCCAGTCTTCATCATCCTGATTTTCTTGCTCAGTAGAGCAATCTGTTCCTGCATCTCATCCAGCAGATCATCTTGTCCTCCAGATGTTTCTTCCTGATGTGAAGCAGCCAATGCAGTGGTCTTTGGCTCTTCTTTTTCAGTCTCAGGTACAAGGTTTTTGCTAAATTCATAAGCCTTAAGATCTGAAAATAACTTGAAGGTGTCTTCTTCATGCAGCTTTCTCATTTCTTCTATTGCCGTCACCTTCATTTTCCAAACATCTTTTGCAGGTAGTGCTTCCAAGATTTTTGTGTTTATTTCCTCTTTTGAATAACTTACACTCAGCAGGGTAAGTTCATCCAGGATAGCATTAAATCTTGATTCCATCTGCTCAATGGTTTCATTTGGCAGCATCTTGAACTTTTGAAACCTCTTTTTGACCACACTGATTTTGTTCTTCTTTATAGCATCAGTGCCTTCACAGATCAACTGTATCTTGTCCCAAAGTTCCTTTGCAGTTTTGCAATCTTTAACCTTCATGTACAAATTGCTATCCAAGGTTCTATAAATGATATCAATAGCAATATTGTTGAGGTTTGCTCTTTTTCTGTCTTCTGCATTCCATTCTCTTTTTGGTTTAGGAATGTACTCTGTAGTATCACCCACTGTTACTGCATTGGTAATCTCCAGTGGTCCATCAGTTAGTACATCCATCATCTCATCATGAGTTGCAGCAAGGTAAGCCTGCATTCGACGTTTATATTCATCAAATCTATCTAGAGAACACATCAGCATAGTTCTAGCATACTGGGTGTTATCCATGATGCATGTTTTTGAAAATCAGTAACTTGAAAAAGTTTCAAAGTATTTTCACAAGCACAACAAGTAGGATTTCTTCAGAACAGAAGCACTGCTCTGCTACCAATTGTTGGTCCCTTGAAAAGGCTTTGGTTAAGTTTAGAGGGGAGGGGGTGAATAAACTTAACACATAAAACTTTGGAGTTAACAAATTCAGCAATTTCAGCATCTTTCAGAAGTTCAATAGTCTGTTGATGCTTCAGTAGCTTGCGATAAACAATTTGTGCGATATGTCAAAATTAAGCCTTAATACTTGTTGTTAAATATGATACTAAGTATTAGATACTCAGTAGTGTATGTGTGTGATTTCAGTTGCTAGATTAAGTTGATTGATGTATAAAATAAACTAAGTGCAGAATGTAAATGCTGAAAGTAAGTAGGCAGATTTTATAGTGGTTCCAGGTGGTGTAATCCTGTCAGTCCACTCTTCTCCTGTGATGTTGGAGGTAATTCACTAGAGATCTTTGATGTTGCAGTTACAAAGATTCCTAAGGTTGCTTGTCCTTCACCAATAACTATGGCTTCACAAACTGAAAACTGGGAACAGGTAGGATTGATGCTTCTGAGTCTTCCACTAGTCCTTGAAGGGTAGGATTGCCTCTTCACCAGCTCCACCACAAACAACAGTCTTGCACACAAATGTGCTTCACTGTCTTCAGCAGGTTCTTTATAAAATAAAGATTGAATCAAATAAATGATTCAGTTGCAACAGCTTGATTAGGATGATATAATCAGCAGCTTGCAGTCTTCAAGTCTGTATACTTGATGTAGCTTGAATACAGAATACACTTGAAGAATCTTTCTGGATCAGTAGCTTTAAGTTCAGTAAGTTCAGCAGGGTGTTTTTCAGCTCAGAATAGTCTCTTATATTTTTCTCTTAAGTTCATCAATCATCTTTTTTTTCTGAGTTGAAAGTCCTCTATTTATAGGTAGGAATGCATGTGACTTGTATTTGAAATTCAAATGTAACCGTTCCTGGTTTCTTGTCCCATCTGATTTGCTTTCTGTCACTATTCATAGGACTGACACTGTCAGAATTCTTTTTTGACAGTGCAGTCTGTCCACCCTTTGACTTACAACCATTGGATAAAAATCTGAATCAACCAACGTTCTTTTGATCTCAGCCTTTGATTTGTTTGATAAGTCAGAGGTAGTTGGATGTCCTTATCCAGGTAATCTTCCAATATAATCTTGAATTAATCGAGGTATATTATCAGCAGGTTCATTAGTCTGCTGTAATACCTTTCAGTCTGCTGAACAGCAATTTGCTGTGTATAAAATACAATGCAGCTGATTTTTTTTATCTAACTTTTATCTGTGAAGTTAGATTACACCTTTTTAATTATAACCAAGTTCCAAACATCATCCAACTTATGGAACTTAGACATTCTATACAAGGTATATGTAATCAGTTTAGGTCATCACAGACTTGCCTAAATTCTGATTCCATATCCTTGACTTAAATTACTAAGTTTGATCCCTTAGCCTTCTGTAACTAAGTTTGAGCCCTCTGCCTTCAGTCTTCAGTCTTCAGCAGGTTCCTGACTAGTCTACTGACCTATCTACCCTACTGATATTGACCAGTCTGCTGATATAAATCAGCTGACCATTACAGTGCTTGTTTGATCAAACTTATTCATAAATCAAACTCTAATAAACCTATACATTTGATCTTGACATCTTTTGCCTTTGCACTATAACAGCTAGTCTGGCACTCATCATCAAAACTAAGAAATAAGTCCAACAACAAGGAAGAGGAAAGCTGCTGAAATTGAAGCAGAAGATCTCTCTAAAAGAATGAAGGAAATTGCCAAAAAGAAGAAGCATGGAAAAGGAAAACAATTGAGGATTTTGGAAAGTCAGAGAGAACAACAAGAAGAAGAAGAAGTAGAAGAAGAATGAGAGGCTATTGAGGCTGAGCCCTTAACTATTATCAAGCCTACTGAGGATGTAGAGGTTGTTTCTGAGCAACCTGCTGGAGAGTCACAGCAGACTACTAACCCTGAGCCTGCTGTTGAAACTGTTGAATCCTCACATGCAAAGGCTGTTGAGCCTACTGAAGATGCACAAGGTGTTGTTAAGCAACTTGTTGAAGACCCTACAAATTCTGCAATAGTTCAGGGGGAAGAGCTGTCTGCTGCTAACCCTGCTGATGAGCATGTAAGTCAGGGGGAACCAAGTGTAGTTGATGGACGTAATTTCTACGGTCCGGTCAAACAAAGACTCGAAACCTTAGCAGAATCTACCCTCTAACCGGCAGTGTACCGGGTCGAGTGTAGGATAGTGCTTGAGGAGTCCGAGGTCGATCCCACAGAGATTGGCTTTGAGAACCACAGTTGACTTATTTCTCAGTTCAGGTCAACAAGATAGATATGGAGTTATACTATTGCATAAAATAAAGATTACACTACTCGGAATTCTAAACAGTTAAAAGAAGTATGGCCGAACTACGATCCAGCGGATTACTTTACCATTAGAATGATTGCCCCGGGAGTGTGCCTTACTCTACCTTGCCGTCTAACAATAACTCATAGGACAAACCCCGTATTGGGACTAAACTTGATGACTAGGGCGTCAATCTAGTACACGGGTAGGTGTCAGACTACCTTTCAAGCCCAAAACTTCTACGGTCCCGAAACCCCGTTCCCACACGTCGCCGCAACATACATTTATAAGCTAACGTGTGTGCAACTATGAAAAAGGTTGTCAATCTCATTCAAAGCTATTAAAACAATCAAAACAAGTTTCGTGATGTGAATTATCGATTAGAACGTTAAATTACGCGCTACACTACCTCCCGGTTCGTCTCTCTAATGGTGTTTCACCCACCTTCACATAGTTCAACCATACGAAGAATCTAGCTACTCATAATCGAATCTATGTTATACAAAGAAGATAAAAGCATCACAACAACAATAAAACAACAAGAACACATACCCATTTCGATTCAAATTGAAGAACCAAATTCGAGCTCCAAAAAGGACAAATCTTGTCACTTGAAATGTTACAAATCGAAGCTAAAAGTTGTATAATCAAAGAGAGGATCGAAAGACGATTCTAATGATATATATCACGTTATCTAACACCTTGGGACGAAGAAAATCGCCCAAAATCGCCTAAGAGAAGTTGGGGGGCGGCTGTTGTTCCATTAGGGTTGGAATGAGGGAGTATTTATAGGTGGAGCAGAAAAATACGCAGCAAACTGGCCCTGGACGCCAGTCCAGCCATTCTGGACGCCAGTCCAGGGCTTCTGGACGCCAGTTCACCTGAGTTTTGCATGAAGATGGAAGCTTGTTCTTGAGTGGACGCTCGTCCAGAATGACCTTCAGTATTTCCACCATAACTTCACTTCTAGGGATTCAAATGAGATGATTCAAGATGCATTGGAAAGCTGATTCATTCCTCTACAACTTTCGTCAAGACAACTTTCCCTGAAAATGCCTCCAAGTGTGACGAAAATGCCCATGAAGTGACTGGTTCTGCTTTGAATCGCTTGGACGCCCGTCCACTGAAGATCTCAACTCTCTGAATCAAATTGGGCATTCTGGACGCCCGTTTGCACATCCTGGACGTCCGTCCACATCCCCGGACGCTCGTCCACTTTTCCGGACGCTCGTCCACTTGAAGTCTCAACTCTCTGCATCAAAAAAGGCACCCTGGACGCCAGTTCATATTTCTGGACGCCAGTCCAGAACCCATCTCCAGTTTTTTGCTCATAACTTCACTTATAGGGCTCTAAATGAGGTGATTCAACATGCGTTGGAAATCTCTTTCAATCCTCTACAACTTGCATCAAGACACCTGGACCAGAAAATGCCTCCATCATAGGCCAAAATGCTGCTGAAGTGAACGTAGGGTGAGGGCAACAATTATCTTCTTCCTTTTCTTCATTTTTCTCCTTCTTTGGCTCATTCTTGCACCTTGATGATACTTCTCATCATAAATCTTTGCCTTCCGGGTTCTCGAGACACCCTAGTCCTGCATCCATATGAAACAACAAGCAAACGTGTAACCCCGCAAACTACGGGTGCTCGGGAAAACGAGTATAAAATGCTAAAATAAGGCCGAGTTTACGGAAAACCGACAGTCACTCGCCGTGCAACAAAACTTCATTTCATACTCAAAACAGGGTCTAAACTTACCCGAAACATGCCAGAAATGTGATAATCGTGGGCTAAACTGCACAGAAATGTACAGTAAAGTTGGTTCCTATCAGTAGTACAGATGGAAGTAGTAGGAACAAACATACAACCTGAGCAACCTACTGACCTAGAGGCATCTGTGGAAGAAACTTTGAATTTGCTTGTTGAGACCTTTGGAGGTCAGCAAGCTACTACAACAGCTCCCAGAAAACCAACCATGCCTTTTGAGAGACATAAGAAGAAGAAGAAAGAGGAGTTTGTTGATCCTAAACTTCTACTGGTTGCAAACTATTTTCAGTGGAAGTTTGGATTCTAGAAGACAAAAGCCAGCTGCAGAACCAATGACAGATTTTGAAGAATGGGCCTTTGAGAAATTGGGAGTGGAAAATTCGCTGGATCTGGTTGATACCTCCTTACTGCAATCAAGATTGATGGATTTGTTTGATGAACAACAGAAGGAGGAGGGTATCAAGTTCAGAGACCCCAGAGATGAATCAGACAGTGATGATTCATCATCTGATTCTGGAGGTAATTATCCCTATGGTCCAGGAGGAACCAGTGGAACTGCTATGATAATTGAACCAAGAGTGGAGCAGTCTACTGATGCTGGACAGTCTACTGAAAGACAACAAATGAACAAATGGATGAGGATGTGGAGGATCTGACCATGGATGATTTGGAGGCACTAATAAATGAGGGTATAAATCTTGGTTCAAATAGATTGGTTGGTGAGTCTGATGCTTCATTTGTTGCTGAACCTGTTGATCAACCTGAAGATCAGCAAGATGTGGATTTGGATGATGAGAGGGTTCCTGATCACAATGAACCAGATGTCAATTCTGAGGGTTCAATTCAATATCAAGACTGGATTGACACTGAAGGAACCCTATCCAAAACTGGAAATACACTGAGAAGGATTGCCAATGCTGAAGGATTTCAAGAAGAAAACAGGGCTGAATTCCCTGCAATCCTTGTACAGAGGGTGCTGATCACTACGGAGCAAACAGTGGTGGCACAAAGATTGGATATGATTATGGGATTTGAAGGATCCCCACTGATGATTAAGGAGGTTCAGGCTGCTGAGGTTCAAACAGCACCTGAACAAAGGTTGGAACAGGAGGTACAGGTTGCTGAGTCTCAAACAGCACCTGGACATAGGTTGGAACTATCTATGGGTTTGGAGGAAACCCCTGCTGTTGTTGTTGAACAGGCTGCTGTAATGGAGCCTACTGGAGCCAAGGTCACTAAAGGGAAAGATAGTCAGCAGACTGTTGTAATTGATGAGGAGGAGCAGCTGATGGACTATGACTACAGTGATGATGAGTTTCAAGTGCCTGAGGAAGACCCTATTGATGAAGAACCTCAACAGGCATTTGTACCAGTTTTTGAAGAGCCTGCTCTTGATCCCATTCTGGAAGAATTCCAAGGACTTAACCTTGCTGGAAGGGATATGAGCTATGCTTTGGTTATCAGCAGACAGAGGCAACAATACAATGTAGAAGAGCCTGCTGATGGACTTGATGGAGGAATGGCTGATGGGGTACCAGCACATGTTGTGGAAGAGTTGAGGGCTGTCAGGAATGACATAACAAACTTAAGAACTCAACTTGACAGGCAAGAGCAGAGATTTGAAGATTTAATGAACTTAGTGGAGAATAGAGGAAGAACCACTGAAACTGTTGCTTCCAATATTACCTCCACCCAATATGCTCTTGCTGACCTTGCTCAAGATGTAAGAGGGATTAGGCAAGGTAATACACTGAAAGACAAGTTTTTGAAAGACCAATTTGCATCTATTCATCAAAAACTTGATAAACTTGCTGAGTCACCTAAGCCTGCTGAGGCTACTGGAACACTGCAACCTGCTGTACTGGATCCTAAAGTTACTAAAAAGGATAAATCTACTGGAGCAAACATTGCAAGGAAGGATCATAGCTGTGGACACTAGGACTGAAATAATGGAAGGTCAACGGAACAACCTAGTGCTCACACAGGAAAGTGTACATGGCCTGCTGTCCCGGTTTGTTGATGATGTCAATAAGGGGGAAGAGAGCCAAACAGCAGTAGCAAAAGAGGCTGCCAGAATCTTTGCTAAGAAAATATGGGAAGATTATACTAATGCTTTTAGGAGCCTGCACCTGGCAGACTTCCACTTACTGATGATCTTCTCAAAAAATACAAGAGAGTCTACAACAGCAAAAGAAGACCTTTTCATGATAAAGGTTTCCATGAGGGACTCAATTCTTTTCTTGGACTCAAGTTTTGGGAAACAAGGGTCAAAGCCTTGAGGGCAGCACACAGAGGTGGTAGAGGTGGAAGAGGTGGTAGAGGTGGAAGGAGTTTACCTACCACAAATGCAAATGAGTCACTGAATGAGTTTAAAGAAGTTTACATGCGGTTAGGATTTAGAGTACATCAGATAAATCTAACTCTACCTGAAGCATGGCATTGGTGGAAACAAGTGAATCCTCATATTGATTTCTCCCTGATTGAAAATGAATGGATGAGAGATATGATCAGAGAGATAAGAACCTATCAAGAGCAAGTGGAGAAGGCAAGGGAAGAAAGGGAAAGAAGACAATAGATCAGCATACTACTTCTATTTTATCTTTGCTGATTCTAGTCTGTAATAACTTTTGAACAAATGATTATAATGAGAAATGACCAAATTTGTTTTGTTTTTGTTTTAATCTTTTTGCTTTGCTGTTAGGAGAGGGTATTGGCATCATCACCAAAAAGGGGGAAATTGTTGGTCTTATTTTAATGTTTTAGTGATGAGTGCCAGACTAGCTGTTATAGAGCAATGGCAAAAAGATCTCTAGATCAAATGTATAGGTTTATTAGAGTTTGATCTTGTATAGGTTTGATCAAACAAGCACTGTAAAAGGTCAACTGATTTATATCAGCAGACTGGTCTAGATCAGTAGGGTAGCTAGGTCAATAGACTAGTCAGGAACCTGCTGAAGACTGAAGGCTGAGGGCTCAAAATCAGTTAATGAAGGCTAAGGGGTCAAACTTAGTAATTAAAGTCAAGGATATGGAATCAGAATTTAGGGAAGTCTGTGATGACCTAAACTGATTACATATACCTTGTGTACAAGGTCTAAGTTCCATAAGTTGGATGGTGACTGGAACTTAGTTATGATTAAATGGTGTAATCTAACTTCACAAATAAAAGTTAGATAAAAGAAGTCATCTGCATTGTGTTTTAAACACAGCATATTATGGTTCAACTGACTGATATGTATCTCGGCAGACTTATGAACCTGCTGATACATATACCTCGATTTATTCAAGATTACATTGGAAGAAAACAAGGATAAGGACAGCTAACAACCTCTGATTTTATCAAATAAATCAATGGCTAAGATCAAATGGACGTTGGAAAGATACAGAGGATTATCCAATGGATACAAGTCAAAGGGTGGACAGACTGTAAACTTTCAAAAAGCAGTCTGACTGTGTCAGTACTATGAACAGTGACAGCAAGCAAGTCAAATGGGACAAAATCTGAAACGGCTATGTTTGAATTTCAAACATAAGTCACAAGGATTCCTACCAATAAATAGAGGACTCCTAATTCAGATACAAGTGATGAAATTTGATGAAAATTAAGAATCTATCTTCAACAATCAGAATTAAATCAAGAAAAACACCCTGCTGACCCTACTGAGCTTAAGGCTACTGATCCAGAGAAAATCTTCAAGTGTATTCTGTATTCAAGCTACATCAAGTTTACACACTTGAAGACATCAAGCTGCTGATCATATCATCCTGATCAAGCTGCTGCAACAGAATCATTTACTTGATTCAATCTTTCTTTTACAAGAAATCTGTTGAAGACAGTGAAGCACATCTGTATGTGAAAGACTGTTGTTTGTGGTGGAGCTGGTGAAGAGGAAATCCTACCCTTCAAGGACCAGTGGAAGACTTTGGAGCAGCAATCCTACCTGTTCCAAGTGTTCAGTTTGTGAAGTTATTGGTGAAGGACAAGCAACATAGGGATTTTTGTAACAGCTACATCAAAGATCTCTAGTGAATTACCTCCAACATCACAGGAGAAGAGTGGACTGACATGATTACACCACCTGGAACCACTATAAAATCTGCCTACTTACTTTCTGCACTTACATTCTGCATTTAGTTTATTACACACATCAACTTACTGAATCTAGCAACTGAATTCACACACATACACTACTGAGTATCTAATACTTGGTATATATCATATTTAACAACAAGTAATAAGGCTTAATTTTTGATATATTTCCACTCCACAAATTCAGTAAACTCACAGTCAGCAGACTACTGGGTGTCAGCAGACAACTGAAGTATCAGCAGGCTGCTGAAGTTGCTGAGTTTGTTAACTCCAAAAGTTTTAAGTGTTAAGTTTACTCACCCCCTCTAAACTTAACCAAAGCCTTTTCGGACCAACAATAACGGATCTCGGGATTGAGATCAATCGTTCGGTGACAAGCCCCGAGATTCAAGTCAATCGCTCGCTAACAAACTGACGATCTATACTAGAGAGTACTATCACATTGATTTACAAAGAAAGATATCAGCTTGAAATCGCTTAATCGATGTCGGATCTCAAGATTGATATCAATCGCTTATTAACGAACCCCGAGATTCAAATCAATCCCTCGATAACGATCTGACAATCTATAGTAGAGAGTATTATGAGAATCACCTGTATTATCGTTCGATAAAGGAATTTTTATAAAAAAAATAATGATTTTTAGAATTTAACGCAATGTTTATTAGAATATGTATATTAGAATTTTATAAAAAAAATTGAATCTTATTTATTAATACAACGTTTTATATTAAAAAAAACTTAATTTACTATAAAGGGACGACAATTGTCGTCTCTACAAACCTAAATTTTATAATTTCTTATACATAACATATTATTTTCTTAAAAATGTTTAATGGGACGACAATGTCGTCCCTTTAGATTTGAATTTTATAAAAATTTGAATCTTATTCATTAACTCAACGTTTTATATTGGAAGAAAATTAATTTTCTTTAAAGGGATGACAATTGTCGTCCCTAAAAACCCAAATTTAATAATTTCTTGTACATTACATATAATTTTCTGAAAAAATGTTTAATGGGACGTCATTGTCTTCCCTTTAAATATTCCCGTCCATGTGGAAATCCAAGCTGGTACGGTGGGGTTAATATTTTATTTGTTGGGACGACATTGTCGTCCCTTTAAAGTTTCTCTCCGAAAAATCCTCCCAAAACTTTGACTATGTTTGAATTCATTTCAAGGGACGACAATGTCGTCCCAATAAAGATATTTAAAGGGACGACTTTGTCGTCCCTGTAAAGTTTGTCCCTTTAAACCAGTTTTCTTGTAGTGGCACAGTATTGTACGTACTTAGTTGAAAGAAAAGAAGCAAAATATGACTCTGTAACTTATGTAAATATATTTCAAAGTTGTGATCTGATACTTCTTTCTTACTCCACCTACAAATATATATATACATGATTAGTATGGGAATTGGCTAAATCCTCATCGCTACATATGATAGTTATAAGGTGAACCATGTGTTACCACGTGAAAATGACGGCCGGGTAATTATTCCGGATAATTACCTAACGTGGTACCGTTAACAAAAGACACGATATATTATACGTGGCTTTATGGTGTAACAACATCCGTCGATCATATCTTATAATCAGGGTGTATTTTATCTAATGGACATCCACGCATTATATTTATAACATAAGTTATAACACGTAATATTTATAACACTCCCCCTTGAATGTCCATTCCACAAAGAATCCGTCTCGTTAAAACGTTCATTATGAAAAAATCCCGTGGGAAAAGAATCATAATGAAGGAAAAAGAGTACAACCTTCATTTGTGTTTTACTCCCCCTGATTTGAACAACTCTTCAAATCTTTAAGTCGGCGCATTCCGATCTTCTTTAATAATTTCTCAAATGTGGCAGTAGGCAGTGCATTAGTGAACAAATCTGCCGGATTGTCACACGATCGGATTTGTTGAACATCGATATCACCTTTTTTCTGAAGCGTAAAGAAGAATTTTGGTGATATATATGCTTTGTTCGGTTACCTTTTATATAGCCTCCTTTTAATTGAGTTATACACGATGCATTGTCTTCATACAATGTGGTTGGTTTATCGTTGTCAACGGGTAAACCACAATTCTCCCGGATGTAATGTGTCAATGACCGCAACCAAACACATTCTCGACTGGCTTCATGAATAGCTATTATCTCGGCATGATTTGACGATGTCGCCTTCAAAGATTGTTTAGTTGAACGCCTTGAGATTTCCGTACCACCACTAAGGAACAAGTAGCCCGTTTGTGACTTTGCTTTGTGAGGATCCGAGTTGATTTGTTTGAGTAGAACAATCCGAGATCTATTGTCCCGTGTAAATACCGGAACATATGTTTGACTCTGTTCCAATGTCGTTTTGTTGGAGCCGAGCTAAACCTGGCCAAAAAATTCATAGAGAAAGAGATATCCGGTCCAGTATTATTGGCTAGGTACATTAATGCACCAATAGCACTGGGGTATGGTACTTCAGGACCAAGTACCTCTTCGTTCTCTTCACATGGTCGAAATGGATCTTTATTGACATCAAGAAATTTAACAACCATTGGGGTACTCAATGGATATGATTTGTCCATATAGAATCGTTTCAGGATTTTCTCTGTATAAGTCGATTGATGCACAAAGACGTCATCTTCTAGATGCTCAATTTGTAAACCAAGACAAAACATAGTTTATCCAAAATCTTTAACCTCAAATTCTTTCTTGAGATAATCAACTGCTTTTGAAACTTCTTCAGGAGTTCCAACTATATTTAAGTCATCAACATATATAGAGATTATTGCAAATTGTGATTCACATTTCTGGATAAAAACACATGGACAAATCAGATCATTTTTGTAACCCTCTTTAATCAAGCTTTCACTGAGACGATTATACCCTATTCGTCCAAATTGTTTTAATCCATACAAGGACTTTTGTAACTTGACAGAATAAATCTCTCGAGGATTTGATTTACATGCTTCAGGCATTCTAAATCCTTTTGGGACTTTCATATAAATATCAGTGTCAAGTTTCCCATATAGATAAGCTGTAACAACGTCCATAAAACGCATTTTGACCTTTTCGTGTACTTCCAGGCTTACGAGGTATCGCAATGTTATCGAATCCACAACTGGTGAATATGTTTCTTTGCGATACCGGGCCTTTGCGAAAAACCTTGGGCAACAAGTCGTGCTTTATATCTCAATATTTCATTTTTCTCATTTCGTTTACGCACGAATACCCATTTGACTCCTACTGGATTTATCCCTTTAGGGTTACGAACTACAGGTCCGAAAACTTCACGTTTTGCCAGTGAATTTAGTTCTGACTTAATGCATCTTGCCATTGTGTCCATTCTTTTCTATTTCAAAAATCTTCAATCGATGTTGGCTCGTGGTCCTCGTTTTCTCCCATTATTTCAAGTGCAACATTATATGCGAAGATATGATTGATGACTACATCCTCTTAGTTCCATTTTGTCCAAAAAGTTACATAATTAATTGATGTTTCTATAAACTCCCTGGGGCCTACGATTTTTAACGTTCTTCGGGATCTCACCATCAATTTTAGAATCATCGGTTTGATCAATTTGTCCTCTTTTCTTTTGAGGATTTTTATCGTTCGTACCCACCGGCCTACCATGCTTCTGGCGCGGTTTAGATTCACTTGCAATAACATTATTATCAAGTCCTTCTGGAATTGATATACGAGCTGGAACATTCGCAGCTTCTATATATGATTTAGTAACTCTACTGGAGTCATTAGTGCCATTTCTGCAATTGAATAATTCTCTGAACTTCCAGTTCACATGCCCTAGTATGAGGATCAAGAAATCCTAACATCGTTTTCCAAGAGATTTCATTATCTTTCTTATGAACGTCGGGTTCCTTTTCTCCCCTAAATGTTAGGAATACTGTTTCATCGAAATGGCAGTCTGCAAACCTTACAGTAAACAAGTAGCCCGTCAGGGGTTCCAGATATCGTGAATCATATCCCACATAAATGCCTAATCTTCTTTGTGGGCCCATCTTAGTACGTTGCGTTGCCGGCACAATCAGTGCCTAATCTTCTTTGTGGGCCCATCTTAGTACGTTGCGCTGCCGGCACAATCGGTACATAAACAGCACATCCAAATGTGCGTAAATGAGAAATATTAGGCTCATGACCAAAAGCTAATTGATAAGGGGAAAATTCATTATAGCTTGACGGTCTGATTAGCAAAAGTGCTGCCCCGTGCAATATAGCTTGCCCCCATGCAGACACATGTAGTTTTGTTCTCATTAACATTGGTCTAGCAATCAACTACAATCTTTTAATCCAAGATTCAGCTAGAACATTTTGCGTGTGAACATGAGCTACTGGATGTTCCACGGTAATTCCAACAAACATACAATAATCATTAAACACATGTGATGAATATTCTCCAGCATTATCCAGACGAATACTTTTAATCGGAAAGTCTGGAAATTGTGCTTGTAGGCGGATTATCTGTGCAAGCAACTTTGCAAATGCCATATTACGAGTCGATATAAGTGATACATTCGACAATCTACTGAATGCGTCGATTAGGACCATAAAATATAAAAATTGACCACTTGGTGGATGAATAGGTCCACGTATATCACCTTGAATTCTTTCTAAGAATGCTGGTGATTCTGTTGTCACCTTCATAAAAGATGGTTTCATAATCCTTTTTCCTTGAGAACAAGAAACACAAGAGAATTCGCCTGCACTTAAAATCTTCTGGTTTTTCAGCGCGTGGCCATGTAAATTCTCAATTATATTTCTCATCATATTCGATCCATGATGTCCCAGACGATCATGCCATATTTTATAAACATTAGAATCATTAAACTTCTAGTTTATTATATGGTATGTTTCAATCGCACTGATTTTAGTATAATATAGCCCAGAAGAGAGAGATGGAAGTTTCTCTAGTACATGTTTCTTTCCGGAAACATTTATCATTATACACAGATATTCAGTATCTGTATCATTCTTAGTTTCGGCGGATATCCTTAAAACTCAATAGATTTCTTCGGGCTTTTGAAGAAAACAATGCATGATTGATAGTAAGTTTTGTTCCTTCAGGAAGAAATATAAGAGGTCTTCCAGAGCCTTCTATCATTTTTGAATTACCACAGATTGTGTTAACATTTATCTTTTCTTTCTTCAGGGAAGAAAATTATTTTTCAATGATGCTTGATAGAGTCGGACTAGATGTTCCGCCGTACGACAGGTACGGGACCAATGACCTTCCATTCCACAACGGAAGCATTTATCATCATTAACTTTCTTTTCATTGTGTTTCCTATGATCCGTCTTTTGGGGACCATTTTGTTTCTTACCATGATCGACATCATTATGATATGGCATATACCTTCCACGACCGCGTCCACGGACACTTCCACGGCCACGACCACGTCCACAACCACGATCAAAATTGACTGAGCCACATTCACTTTAGGAATGGGCTAAAACCAGTCGGTCGGGACTCGTGATTTTTCAACAAAAGCTTATTATTCTACTCTGCCACAAGGAGGCATGCTATAAGCTCAAAATATTTTTTGAACCCTTTTTCTCGATATTGCTGCTGCATGAGCATATTTGAGATATGAAATGTGGAAAATGTCTTTTCTAACATATCTTCATCAGTTACTTTATCGCCACATAATTTTAAGTGAGAGATGATTTTAAACATGGTTGAATTAAACTCGGTCACGGTTTTAAAATCTTGCAGCCGCAGACTAAGCCAATCAAATTTGGCTCCAGGATGAACCGACAACTTCAGGTGATCGAATTTGTCCTTTAAATTATGCCACAGTTCAGAAGAATCTTTTACCGTAAGATATTAATTTTTCAACCCATCTCCAATATGATGTCGATGGAAAATCATGGCTTTGACACGGAGTTGGCTGGACTCATCATTGTCCTTAATAATAGTATTCCAGATGGATCTCAACGTTCATCGTCCACGATAAATAATTTCTTCCGGAAAAATCTAGTGGTACAAATTCTTGCCTCGATATGTTAGCCATAACATAAACAAACGAAAATAGATTGACTGAGATTACCTCCACGCTCTGTCAATGTTTTCTGAGTAATTTTCTGGATGCTTCACTCAGTATCGGTAGAGACTCGTGTTGATAACGTGTTATAGAATATATATTAATGGGGTAAAGATCAAAGTACTGTACGTACTTAGTTGAAAGAAAAGAAGCAAAATATGACTCTGTAACTCATGTAAGTATATTTCAAAGTTGTGATCTGATACTTCTTTCTTACTCCACCTACTAATATTTTTTTTTTTTTTTTTTTTTTTTATTTTATATATATATATATATATATATATATATATTATTAGTGTGGGAATTGGCTAAATCCTCATCACTACACATGATAGTTATAAGGTGAACCATGTGTTACCACGTGAAAATGACGGCCGGGTAATTATTCGGATAATTAGCTAACGTGGTACCGTTAATAAAAAGATACGATATATTACACGTGACTTTATGGTGTAATAACATACGTCGATCATATCTTATAATCTGGGTGTATTTTATCTAATGGACATCCACACATTACGTGTTATATTCATAACATAAGTTATAACACTTTAATATTTATAACATATTATTATTATTATATTACAATGGATTTCGATTATTAAAGCAATGAATTCGTAATGATAGATATAAACGCATTTATGTGTCCATTTTACGTTCACAATTTGTTAGGTTTTGCATGGGTCCAGAATCAGGTGATAAGTTTATATGGTTAGGAAAATGTTTGAACCGACCTGGTAATGTTTCCGTGTTGTATCCAACTAACCAAAAAAAAAAAAGTGGCCCCAATTTCAAGAATTGCTTCCATGAAGATGGCCGCCCACCTTTGCTAATTCAACATATTAATGAATAGATGTTGATCAACTCCTTCTCCTCCTAAAAGAAAAACACTAAACTTTGGACTTAGCTACATTAATTAATTCCGTGTGCAACTAGGTACACAGCCCATGTGATTCATCTTTTTGGTCTTAATCAAAATATTTTTCTTCTCCTTCTTAAAATTAAAATATATATATATATATATATATATATATATATATATATATATATATATATATATATATATATACATTTATTTTTCTTCTGAAAAATCTACATACTCAAATTACTAGGATGGATTTGGCTGGCGAGAATGATTAAAGGCAATAGTTTCTTTGCAAAATAACACATAGATACATAGATAAATGTTCTCCCTCCGTCCCGTAATACATAGATAAACAATAAAATACAGAGATAAATGTGAAAAATGATAAAATATGGATAGTAACTACTCCCTCCGTCCCGTAATATAAGTTTTTTTGACAATTTCATACAGTTTAAGAAAACCTAATAAATGAGGTACTTTTTCATATTTCCATTCAAAATATTGTATTGTTTTCTAGGACTGACTAATAATATTACATTGTTTAGTGTGAAAGTGAAAACAATGTATTTAATAATGTATTGTTTTGTGAGAAAGACTTATATTTTGGGACACCGTTAAAAAGCTTAAAAGACTTATAGTACAGGATGGAGGGAGTACTTTATACCAGTGGAATAACTTAAGACCATAAAAAACCATAAAACCATTCAAAAATAATAATAATAGTGAATTTCCTTTTTACCATATTCTGTAACTATGTTTTGTACTGCATCCCAACACCCTTAAAATATAAGACAAAAGTACTTTTACACACATCTTTATCTTTTCTTATATTTTGGTCACGTTATGATTAACAATATGTATATGTTTGAGATTACTAAGAAATTACAGAGAAATAAACTTAAATTCAATGCCATTGAAACAGATTGCAAAAAGATCCAAAAATAACAGAAGCATTAAATGGTAAAATCAAACAAGGAACGAAGAATCAAGAATAACACCGAATTTAACGCGGTATCCGACAATGTGTCGACTAATCCACGAACAAAAGAGGAGTATTTACTATGCACAGAAAGTTACACATATTGTCATATTAAGCTGGTATTTATAGCTTTGGGAATCAAACACTAGCCGACATAATAACCAACTAAGTATTTTAATTAAATACGTACCCCCAGACGTAGTTTTCAAGATCTAGATGAGGACTACTATTCGTGAAAATCACAACTACACTAGCAAGCGTACGAGGTCAGCCGTAGTATAGCTCAATTCGTGATCAAGGTCGATCCCACAGGAACTTGTCCGATAATTATGCAAACTTAATTACGAAAATCCGAGATTGTGAAGGTTGGTGGTCTTTGACCAAAATGCGGAAAATAAAGTAAAGATTAAGGATTATCAATTCAAGACAAGTTTTAACCACGTTTAAGAAAGTAGATCGAACCGAACTAATTAATTATTCCCTAATCGTTTTCTATATTGATTCATACACCTTTGTCATTAAAGTTCCACGAATCGAGTCAATTACTTGTGTATTTCCCTAAAGTGGTTTATAGATCGTGCGCGGACTCTAGAACCCTATGAATAGCTAAACGTCTACCGGGCGCGGGCTAGAACAATATTAACTAAACACAAATTAAGAACTAGGAAATACCGCTAATAATTACCGTAAACCTCGCTACGTAACTACCGTGCACGGGCTAGTTAACTAATAAGGAACTAATTTTTTCTTGTCCAATTACTCTCTTCAACCTTAATTCCTTTGAAAGTAATTTACAAAAACATGCAAAGAAGTGGCCAATTTCTAAACACGTAAATTAAAGCGAAACAATAGAAATAATCGAAACAATTCGTTCGTGGAAACTAAATCGTTAAGGCTTTTCCCCAATATCGACCGTTGGGTACTCTTCCAAAGCAAAGTCTTTTCCCCGAGACCGGGCATTTCTCGTGTATGCATCAATATTGAGAAAAATGAGTAACGCGGGAAGCAAATGAAACTGAGAAACAAACTTAGCAAGAACACGGGTATGAGAAGCAATTTTATTGATCGAATTTTTGTAAAAAAAAACCATATATTACACTTGTCTTCGTCTTCAATTTATATAGGATGATCCTGTGAATGCTAGCTAGTATCTTGCTAATCAATTTGAAAGATTTTAAGGATAATCCGGCCGACTTTTATTGAGAATGATTTGAGACAATCCACATTATTTCTGACTGATTTGGGATAATCCGCATTTATTTGGATTGAAGAGACCACTTCATATTGAACTCATGCCCCTTAGCTTGCATTGTCACTACACACACCACAATTTATTTGAAATTTAACAACCTTATCTCTCCAATTCCATCCTTATTACTCCTCATCTTCAGTAGGCCGTTGACTTGTTGTTGTCAGAGTGTCTAAACTCGTAATTGTTAGGAAAACTACGCGGGAACACAACAGAATTCAAAATTTTGATTTCCTTTTACCCAAGATCGACTTTGTTTAAGCAACAAGCATAAAAGAAGTAGACAAAAGAATACCTTGGTTGATCCAATTGGATTGAAACTTTGTCTATGGTTGTAGTTTCTGCACGAAGCCGTCCAAGCGGTCGGCCTCTACCGGTGATCCACACGAACACCTTGCCGGAATCCCATCATGGATTGCTACCAAAAAAACTCGGCTGCTAGACCGACTTTTTCTCTCTCTAAAATCTCTCTATATGAAGCTCTCTATTTTTTCACAAGAACTATTAGCTCTTGGAATTGTGTTGTTCAAAAGAGCTAGCCAACCCTTCTCTTATATAGAGGGTGGGGCACCTCATGCACTTCTCAATCTGATTGGGATTAGCTTCTAGTAGATTGATGAGAGATAATTCCTAATAAAATAAGGAAAATCATTTTGATTGATTTATCTCACTAATATTCAATATCTTATATTAACTATTTTCCTAAGATATATATTGACAATATCTTATATTGAATATATCTTTATCTTATTACCATAAATCTATTTGCCAAAAATCAATTAATATCTAATATTAATATTAATGGTAATCTTATTAATTAAATTCCACAACTCAAATGTATCATATACACAATGAACATGCGCCCCTTTTGCCAATATTTTGGCATCCAGAATATTATTTAATTAATATAATACTATGATTAATTAATTTGAAAAATACATGTATATCATATATACACATTTCGAAATTATATGTATCAATATACATATTTAATTAATCACCATAATTAATATCTTGTATTATATTTATTCATTATAATAAATACCACCATATTAATTACCACTATAACATTTATAGTCGTGAGATAAATTCCTTTCTTATTTGGTTATCGACTATAACCACATTTTAATCCGGCTAGATGTTCTTATGTGTGTGACCCGATAGGCTTCCGAATATGTTGGCCGTAGGCACAAAGTGCAAATTATGAAAATGCCCTTCATACATAACGATCACGGGATAGCGTCTAGCAACACACCGTGACCCCCAATCATCGGAAGAGTCAAATGCAATGACTACTACCTTTCATTTGAAACAGTTACCATGTAACTTACAATCCAATCGCTGTAATAATATACATACGGTCGTACGGCGAGTGTCAAACATTAACGACCGTATCTTATAATCTGGATATCATGCTCTCTCGAAGTAACTCATTTACTCCCACTTTGCAAAGATTCACGAGAGTAAGACATTCCTTATAAGAAGGCCCTTTCGGATATTCACCCCTACTGCGGGAACGCGATTTCCGGATGACCAAACATGTATACTCCGCATACTTTAGTATCACACTCAATCACTACCGTATGATCGCCGCATGGCTAGGGAAAACCTCAATAGTGTCAAAGCATGACAATCCTCTCCGTGATGCCATGAAGACTCCGGTCCTAAGGAATTACACAACTGCCACATAGTGTGACACTTAACGGTGTAAGTTGGTTAGTCTAACGTACGCATTCTCTAATACACGCCCACGTACAGTCCAAGTGTCTCTACACTTCGATAGACGAGATCTATCCCTGCCCTTAAAGACAGAAGACATCTAATACGTGCTAGCCTGTTTATACTAGTAATGCCCTGTTTAATAGTACATCAGCCTAGAGACATTTAAGTATCAAACTTATTAAAGTGATTAGAGATATCATCAACATTAATCCCCTATCATGGATTCTCTATCACAGTTTAATATTAAGGACGTTATGATATAACAATTCATAATTGGTTCTTTAAAAGAACAAGTATATGACAACAGAAAAGCCATTTAATATATGTAAAAACATAAAGAAATAGTAGAAATGATCCGACCTGCTCGGATCCGGTCCAACCCGATTGGGTTTAGTACACTATTTCAAAAATCTCCCACTTGGCCTTAAACCAATCACTCGCACACACAAGACCAAGTTGAAACACAAGAATCTCATGCAATACTCGCAACCAGCCTTAGCTATGAATGGGTCGCTATCTGCGGGGACTCAGACTATCTTCATATCATGTTCTAAATGACCAAGTCAAAGGAACCGCCTCAACACACACACGAATCTCTGACGAGACTCTGGTCCTTGCTTTAAGCAATGAATCCACTTACTATATCAGCTATATAGAAAAGGTGGAAGAACCATACAAGGTTCAGGAATGAAGCTCATAGACTCATATACTGCTCCCGCTGTGCCTCCAAGGCACTATTGTGTTTTGGCCTAGCTGTAGAAATTTACAGTGACCCATATCTAAGAACATTTCCAACTCACTGTATCACTTAATCAAAGCGACTGCAAACCCAGACTGCACTCCCACTCACCTTCATAAGACTTAGGATATACGTCTATATATCTACGTTTATTTAATTCCAAGTTTCAATAAGCTAGGAAACCACCCTTAACTCGTTTAAGGATATTCTCGACATTCACCAGATTTGCTTTCATACTTGCTCATGACTATTCATGGACTATGAACATCCGACATTTCTTTTATGATGGTTCATATCACAGCAGCAAAGGAAACCTTCCATAAGCATCATCTTTCACCTTATCTTTAGGACTAATGTCCTAACATAGATAGATCTTGAGAACACCGGCTAGCAGTATCCTCTGTCGCGACCTATGCTAAACTCTTTTAGCATCACATCTATATAGGTAAACTATAATCTAACAGCAGTTAAATCTATCATTATAGATTCTTATTCCAAGAATAAGAACTGCTAATCCAAGTGATTTCGTAAAGACCTTGAACTACAAAACATTAATTGACTGTGACAAGGGGTGACAATTCCCGAGAGAGATATCCAATACCTTACTCAAAAAATCATAACATACTCCTACTATCCATTTTACACATTGGGCATATCCCTTGTTTTGACTAAATCAAACCCCTGTGATTATCAAACAAAGAAATCGCCTAGAGAAACTTGTTTGAATCCATAAATGGATCCCATGGGCTTACATATCATGTTATCGTCTATGAACATCGAGTTGTCTGCCCAACGTCTTCAACAGTATCATATAGCCATGATACGAAGTTACAACAAGCATAGTCTTAATAGAACTGGGCTCAGCTGGCGGCATAAAGATAACTACAAGGTTTACACCCCGTACCCTTCAGCCGTCACTATAGCCTTATGGTAATCATATTACTAGCCATCTTAGCCTTTTAGGAACATTCCCTTTAGGTTAGACAGACTAGGTTCACAACCTGGTTGTCACTGTTGGAATCTAAATCATATATTACGGCTCCAGGCCATATCTCTCAATCTTGCCACTCAAACATTCCTTCATAAGTCATGAGATATTCATTCTTCATGATGAACATACTAGCAGCCTTTTCAAGCTGGAGGTTATCCACAGACTTATAGAACTTTTGTGTGCACTGAGCAGTGTTCTACACCTCATCACTATGTGGCGTCTGGTCACGTTCCAACGGTTGAGTATAACTTTGTGGTTCTCAAACTCTTTTGAGATCTTATTTACTTCCACTGTCTCTTTTTAAAGAGACACTTCCTATTGAAGATAGCATGTTTGGAGACAAACACCTTTTGCTCCGCGGGCAAGTAAACATTATCTAGCATACTTGCTAAGATATTCCACAAAGTTGCATATGTCGTACTAGGCTTCAAATCTTTCTGAATTTGCTTGTGACAACTTCAAATCATCGGTTAAGATAGATTCGACATTCTGCCTTCCATATTAAATATGGTATTTATTCAACCTTAATTCTTTGGAACTCGGTTAAGTGTAAGGGCACTATCCCGAAACAGGTAAGGGATACCTCGCATGGCTTGCGTCACACCTTTATCATATAAAGTGTTGTTTCCATTTTAGGAACACAATCTAATTGCGTATCCCAAAGATGGTATCCTTCAAGGGAGAATCTGATTCTATTTCAGACGACTTCTGAAACACCCTCCAGTTATTAATTGCTTCAATCCAATTGAATAATCCCTAAGTAGCTCATCAATCTCATATTCATACTAGCTCGAACTTTTCAGGCTTTCCAAATTATCGTACTTTAATAAGTACATTCAACTATTTCTAAAAATAGTCCAAGAGAGAGATAAACAATTGTTTATGGTATAAATTGTCATAAGCCAAAAAACATCAATATGTTAAGGCTTTAGTCAATCTTCTAGGTTTCATAACCTTTTCTTAAAAGGGTATTTTAGTCCTCTTTGGATAAGATACGTATAACCCACATGATTCATAATCATATGGTTCGGCATCATATGAATGACGTTTGGTTACACACTTCCCTTCCATAGAGACTGTGCCTAGAACTGCCATAAATCAAGGATAACAGCCATACAAATATTTAGTTGAGATTTTTCACATATATCAACTATATAGTGACATCAATCTAGTATGTTAGATTCAATGACCTTTCAACTTTATCGGAATAACATTTATTCCTTACAATTGAATATGTCTGCGAAATCCTAACAAATAACTGAACATGTGTTCTTCATAAGAACCGGAACATAATAACATTTATTTAGTTCCCTTATCAGTTTACTAGACTCAGAACACAAAACTGAAAAAGTTGCAACGTTTGCTTCACTTTCCGTATTTAAGTGTATTCTGTATCTAATCTTTCTAATTTAATGACACTCGTAGGATATCATATATCCGAGAGTTGACTTGAGTTTAGATAGATTTGTCTCAACATGCTTGCTTACGATAGAGGCTTCAATAAGTCATCTATTTAAGCACTTGCCCTAATTTTCCGTTTTAATCCTTTAAGCACTTGTAAATATTTCTTAGTGTAGTCTTCATAAGATCACAAGAGCTTTGTCTTTAATTTCCTCTCATAAAGAAAATCTAAACATTATCAAATAGTTCACTTAACCTTTTGAATCGTATTTAAAACATTGACTATTTAATTAATCTTTAAGCAATAATTAAAGAATTAAGTCGATACTTAAATCTTACAATTTTGAAAACAACTTTTCCAAAATTCGGTCTGGTCATTTTTATCCAACGTTCGAATTGATTGTCATCGTATGACTGAATGATCATATTTGACCGTATCCAATATCATGAGCTTCCGCTTTTCTTTAATAATTAAAGTTTTGGAGCACTGCATTGAATATGTAGTCTCCTTGTCTCTAACTACTATAACGGGGTTGCTCGCGTCATTGCTTATTTTAAAAGGATTAAAATTTACTTAACCATTTTGAGTACGTTTCTCAAACAGTCATAATTTGGTTTTATTAATTGAGAATAAAAACATAAACATAAAAGTTTGCTAAAAAACTACAACATAAAAAATGAAGATAAAAGAGTGTTGTTGTTTATACACGCAAAATCAAAAATGGTATTTTGGTTTATGATTTAGCTCCCACTAGTCAACTACTACCAATAGACTTTCAAGAAATTTTTTTCAAAATTCTTTAGTGGCCAAGATCCCATCTGGTTACCCCTATTCCCGACGAAGGCCGATCAACCGGAATAATTTGAAAGGTATGTAACACTTACCAATCACATCTCTATGTGACTCTTGGTGGTTGACTAGTCAATTCTTTGACAATACACATCTTCATGTGGTAGTCAACCCCTTGCCTTTAGGATAAGACGGTCCTGACGAGAGCCAATCACCGAATACTCTAGTCAAGTCATAACCCAATATTCGCGAGATCTCATACGATCATATCTCAATAACGAAAATGTACCCGAGATAGGTCAACTCCCGACGAGGACCGATCAGTTGGATCCGAACAAGGACTCTTCACCGTCGCTATAATATTGGAAGACAATATTTCGACTTGATTTTTGTTGTGGAAGTATTTACGTAAATTAATTCACTTAATTAATTTTATTTACGGTCTCATCAAATATATATCTATCTCTATAGACATACATCCTACAAAATTATCTAGATCATGCCTAGTCATGCATCTATCGTATCATATAAAATAAATACAAGCACAAAATAAATAAATGTGTAAAGTAACCAGTATGATCATGGACTTTTCCTATGTGCGGTTTCGAATACAAACTGACGAAACCGCGGGTCACAATCTACGGGTAGCTGCAACCGCAAATAGGATCTTTAATGCGCCATCTCCAATGGAATCTTTATTCTTCTTTCTTTGGTCTCCATCTTCTGCTCCATTCTTGTTACATTTAATTCTATCTAATAAAATAAATACACCTGCCGCACATGTGGGGAACTAACGGGAATGGGATAAATGCAGAAAATAAACTAGGTCACGTTCTTCATAACAGCATAGGACAATTTTAAACCAATAGAAAAATTAAATCATTCACATCTATCCTATCGGTCGAGTCCATGATCAGTCGGGGTCCATATAATCATATTATATCTATTATATCTAATCCATACAATAGCATCATATGAATAAGATAAAATTAAAAAATTTAACTACTTGCGTCGTAATTAATCAATTAACGTTTAATCTATTAAATAAATTTATCCAATCAATTAACTAATTAACATTTAATTAATTAAATGATTTTAATCGAAATAAAATTAACTATTAATTTTAAACCGATTTCAATTTTAATTTTAATTAAATAGAACTATTCCAAAAATAAATCAAAATTAAAACTAGGTCTCTTTTGTTTCTTTCCCTTTGATTCCTAATCAAAAGGGATGTCTTTGGTTTCCTAAACCAAAAGGCATCTCCCTTGGCCCTTTCCAAAATCAAAATTTTGAAAATGGCCTAAGCCTAGGCCTTTTCTAAAATCAAATATTTTGAAAAGGGCCTAGGCCTATTTCAAACAAAATTTGGAAATGCCAATATTTTGGTTGATATGCCTGGCCACTTTCCAAAATCAAAATTTTGAAAATGGCATAGGCCTAGGCCTTTTCCCAAATTAAATATTTGGAAAGGGCCTAGGCCTAATCCAAACAAAGTTTTGAAAGGCTATTATTAATTTAATGTCATGTGGCATCCCAATGGCCCAAACTATTTGAACCATTAGTTAGCCATTTAACACCAACTAAACAATAAGAGATTTCAATCACAACTATGAACCATATTGAATCACAAAATACACAAAACAAAATTTGGAGATCCACCAGCTTTGACCGGTCAAACGACGCCGGCAGCAGGCTGCCCTGCCGCCGCCGCCGCTAGTCGGTCGAGCACCACCAGATCTCGTTTTTTTTTTTTTCGTGTATCGTTTTGCGAATCAAAAATCTTTCATCTTTTAACTACGTGATTTATACGATGAAATTAACTACGTAAAATAACATGTTTATTGTTTAAGCTCTCTTTGATACCACTGTTAGGAAATCTACGCGGGAACGCAGCGGAATTCAAAATTTTGATTTACTTTTACCCAAGAGCGACTTCTTTTAAGCAACAAGCATAAAAGAAGTAGACAAAAGAATACTTTGGTTGATCCAATTGGATCGACGCTTTGTCTACGGTTGTAGTTTCTGCACGAAGCCGCCCAAGCGATCGGCCTCTACCGGTGATCCACACGAACATCTTGCCGGAATCCCATCATGGATTGCTATCAGAAAAAATCGGCTACTAGACCGAATTTTTCTCTGCCTAAAATATCTCTAAGAAACTCTCTATTTTTTCACAAGAACTATTATATAGCTCTTGGAATTGTGTTGTTCAAAAGAGCTAGCCAACCCTTTTATTATATAGAGGGTGGGGCGCCCCATGCAATTCCCAATCTGATTGAGATTAGCTTCTAGTAGATTGATGAGAGAGAAAACATTTTCCTAATAAAATAAGGAAAATCCATTTGATTGATTTATCTCATTAATATTCAATATCTTATATTAACTATGTTTCCTAAGATATATATTGACAATATTTTATATTGAATATATCTTTATCTTATTACCATAAATCTATTTTCCAAAAATCAATTAATATCTAATATTAATATTTTGATAATCTTATTAATTAAAATCCACAACTCAAATGTATCATATACACAATCAACATGCACCACTTTTGCCAATATTTTGGCATCCGGAATATTTTTTAATTAATATAATACTATGATTAATTAATTTGTAAAATACATGTATATCATATATACACATTTCGAAATTATATGTATCAATATATATATTTAATTAATCAACATAATTAATATCTTGTATATTTATTCATAATAAATAAATACCACCATATTAATTTAGCACTATAACATTTATAGCCGTGAGAAAAATTCTTTCCTTATTTGGTTATCGACTATAACCACATTTTAATCCGGCTAGATGATCTTATGTGTGTGACCCAATAGGCTTCCGAATATGTTGGCCGTAGGCACAAAGTGCAAATTACGAAAATGCCCTTCACACCTAATGATCAAGGGATAACGTCTAGCATCACACCGTGACCCCCAATCATTGGAAGAGTCAAATGCAATGACTACTACCTTTCATGTGAAACAGTTACCGTGTAACATACAATCCTATCGCTGTATAATATCCATACGGCCGTACGTCGAGTGTCAAACATTAACGACCGTATCTTATAATCTGGATATCATGCTCTCTCGAACTAACTCATTTACTCCCACTTTGCAAAGATTCACGAGAGTAAGACATTCCTTATAAGAAGGCCCTTTCGAAAATTCACCCCTACTGATAGGGCACGCGATTTTCGGATGACCAAACATGTATACTCCGCATGCTTCAGTATCACACCCAATCACTACTGCATGATCGCCCCATGGCTAGGGAAATCCTCAATAGTGTCAAAGCATGACAATCCACACCTTGATGCATGAAGACTCCGGTCCTAAGGATAATTACACAACTGCCACATAGTGTGACACTTAACGGTGCAAGCGGGTCAGTCTAACGTACACATTCTCTAATACACGTCCACGTACAATCCAAGTGTCTCTAAACTTCGATAGACGAGATCTATCCCTGCCCTTAAAGATAGAAGACATCTAAAACGTGCTAGCCTGTTTATACTATTAATTCTCTGTTTAATAGTACATTAGCCTAGAGACATTTAAGTATCAAACTTACTAAAGTGATTAGAGATCTCATCAACCATAATTGCCTATCATGGTTTCTCTATCACATTTTAATACTAATGACGTTATCATATGACAATTCATAATTGGTTCTTTAAAAGAACAAGTATATGACAACAGAAAAGTCATTTAATATATGTAAAAACATAAAGAAATAGTAGAAATGATCCGACCCGGTCGGATCTTGTCCAACCCGATTGGGTTTATGACACTATTTCAACAGTAATACCCTCACTCAAACTATCACGAGGGTGGAGGCTTAGTTTGTTGAGGAATTGTTGAATAACATAGCAGGTAGTTGGTTTGGTGAAGAGATCAGCTACTTGAAGATGTGTAGGGACATGTTTAGTGACAAGCTTGCCATGGGCCACTTGTTCTCGGACGAAGTGAAAATCTAGCTCAATATGTTTGGAACGAGAATGGAACACTGGATTCACTGTAACGTACAGAGCACTTAGGTTTTCACAGTAGATGGTTGGTGGTGAGTGTGCCTTGAGCTGCAAATCTTCACAAAGAAAGTCTAGCCAAACAAGTCTGCTACTGTGTGTGCCATGGCATGGTATTCAGTTTCATTGTTGGATCTGGATATTGTGTGTTTCTTTGGGCACGCCAGGAGAAGAGATTAGGACCCATGAATTTGCAGTAGCCAGTGGTTGAACAACCTGCCCAGTCTGCATCAGAATAGGCAGTGAGAGTGAGTGTTGGGGCAGCTGTAAGTTGTATTCCCATGTGTATAGTGCCTTTGACATAACGCAGTAATCTGTTAACCAATCTGAAATGTGCCTGAGATGGTGCTTGCAAGAACTGAGATGCATAATTAACTACATAGCTGATATCTGGTCTTGTGAATGTTAGGTACTGTAGTGCACCAATAAGTTTTCTGTAGTAGGTAAGATCAGCCATCAATGGTGAGTCAGGATCTGGACAGGGTTTGAGTTCCAATGGTGTGGCCACAGGCTTGCATTCTGTCATCTGAGCTCTTTCTAGAATTGTTAGGGCATAGTGTGTCTGGGACATGTGTAGTGTTGAACCTGCATAAGATATCTCTATACCAAGAAAATGGTGAAGAGTACATAAGTCCTTCATGGTAAACTCAGTATGAAGTAAGGTGACAAAAGAAGCCATTAGTCTATTATTTGACCCTGTAAGTAACATATCATCAACATAAAGTAGCAAATATAAAGAGCCATGAACAGAATGATATACAAATAAGGAAGGAACTGCAAGGTTACAATAAAAACCATACTGAATGAGATATGTACCAAACCTATCAAACTAAGCCCTAGGGGCTTGTTTTAGACCAAAGAGGGCTCTTTTTAGTTTGCACACATGTTTGGGGTATTTGGGGTCATGCATTCCTGGTGGCTGATCCATGTATATTTCTTCCTGGACATATCCATGTAGGAATGCATTTTTAACATCTAGTTGCTTAATTTCCCAGTTTTACTGAGAGGAGTAGCTAGGACAAGTCTAGTTGTGCTTGGTTTGATGACAGGGGAGAAGGTATCATTGTAGTCCACTCCATCAACTTGTTTGTAACCCTTAGCTACTAATCTAGACTTTAGTCTTTCTAGGGATCCATTTGGTTTTAACTTAGCTTTGAAAACCCATTTACAGCCAATGATGTGCATTTGAGGATTGTAGGGTACCAATTCCCAGGTATTGTTTTATTGGAGGGCTTCTAATTGCTCTTGCATTGCTGCTTTCCAGCCAGGGTGATTAAGGGCCTCACTCACAGTCCTTGGTTCTCTGGGAATGTCTGGAAAGGTAGAGTCCAGTAGGGCATACTTAGGATTGGGTTTAAAGATACCATGTTGTGCCCTAGTGGTGATCTGATTTGTTGGTGGCAATTTAGGTGTATTTGGAGACTCCAGGTATTTGGGGTTATATGTTCTAGAGAGGAGGGAGAGTGAGTGTGAGATGAGGATGGCAAAGAAGATGTGGGTGAGTGTGGAGTACTTTCCATAGTGTCCTGGTCAATGTCATGGTTTGGATTAGGTTCTGGACAGAGGTTGGTTGGGAAGTCTGAATTGACTTCAGTCATACGGTTAAGTATGATACACTTTAGGTTGGATGTTGTTTGAGTGGTAGTGTCTATGGATGCTGGGTCTAGTTCTGTGTGGTCATGGGCATGTGTTTCAGAGGTGGGATCAATCCAATCTGTCTACTCAGTTTAGGTTCTGAGATTAGGTTGATCCTAGCCTGGTCAGTAGGTTTATAGGGGAATGTGGCTTCATCAAAGGCCACATGTCTAAAGATTATAACTTTCCTTGTACCTGGATGGTACATCCGTAGCCCTTGTGCTGCATGTTGTAACCTATGAACACATAGGGTACAGACTTGGGGTCAAACTTGTTAGCCTTAGTATCCTATGTATAAGGATAACACCTAGAACCAAAAACTCTAAGGTGAGAGTAAGTGGAGTCTCTTTGGTAAAGTCTGAAATAAGGAGAGTCATTGTTGATAGAGGATGAGGGAACTCGTTCATAAGGTAAATAGCTGTGGCAAAAGCTTCAGTCCAGACATATAGTAGGACATTACTATGAAAGAGCATGGTCATACCTAGCTCCCTAATGGTCATATGCCTTCTTTCCACTACTCCTGTTTGTTAAGGTGTATGAGGACATAACATTTGGTGTATAACTCCACTATTGTAGAAGTGATCTCTGAGTTTATGGTTTGTGAATTCAGTGCCACAGTCAGAATGGAAAATCTTAACATCTTTATCAAACTATCTTTTAATCATATTTTCAAAGTGCAAGTATGCTGTAAAGAAATCAGACTTGTGCATTAATGGTATAAGCCAAGTAAACTTAGTAAAATCGTCAACAATACTTGCATAATAAGAGAAAGAACCAATGGATTTAATAGGAGCTGGACCATACAAATAACAGTGTATGAGTTCAAAAGGACTAGTACTGACATGTTCTGAATCAAAAAAAGGAAATTTACTAAGTTTCCCTAATTGACAGCTTTCACAAAGATGGTCTGTCTTTATTTGACCTAAAACATCAATGAAACCTTTGGCCGTCAACTGTTGGACAGTGCTCATTTGGGTATGGCCCAACCTTTGATGCCATAACTGATATGAGCCAAACCTGAACCTACTAGAGAAGTACAGTTCAGGTTGATTTTTCAGCACATGTAGATCACCCCTTCTTGTTCCTGTTGTCAGTGTCTGTCATGTGCCCTGGTCCTTAACATAGACATGATCATTAGTAAATTCACAAGTAACAGATTGATCATCAGTTAACTGGCTAACAGACTGAAGATTCTTTGTTAATTTAGGTACTAGTAACACATTTTTCAAGGGCATGGCATTAGGTTCTTGTTTTATATTTGCTTGTCCTATACCAGTGATTAGTAGTGTGGCTCCATTACCAATGATAATAGAGTTTGTGCCGGTTAAATTTTGAATTTTTTACATTATACCTGGCTTACCAGTCATGTGGTTGGAAGCTCTAGTGTCCACAGTCCAATATGTGTCAGAGATAGATGTGTCTAGGGTGAGTGCAGCTAAGGCTTGAGGAAGCTCCTGACTTGTTGATCTTTCTTGGGAACCCACCAGCAGATCTTTGCTATGTGCCTCATCACACCACAGTACTGGCATCTTCCATTCAAATACTTTTGCCTTTCTTCTATGGACATCCTTCTTTCTTCAGGTGGTGGAGGCCTTCTTTGATTTGCTTCAGTTGTGGTATTACCATTAGATTGCTGAGCCTGAAATCCTCTTCCAGTGGAGGTGAACCTACTATCATATGGAGCCTGCTGTCTGGCCGGTTGTGATGTCCTAGGCTGGTTCTGACTGTAGTAGGCCATTAGAGGGGATGCATGTGCTTGATTCTAGTTGTAGTAATTCATTGGTGGGATTGGTTGTGCTTGATTCTGACGTAATATGCCATTTGGGGAATTGCCTGTGTCTGAGTCATAGTGTTTGAGAACCATGTTCTCATTTGGTCCAGATTTTTCAAGTGTGATACTAATTCTGTGTATGTGGGCCTTGGGGGTTTAAGCATGGTTGTGGTAAATGTTTCATAGGATGTTCCTAAACTGGTTTGAAGAAAATATACCTTCTCTGAATTTCGGACTGGCTTCCCAATGGCTGCAAGATTGTCACACAAGCCTTTGAATATTCTGATGTGTTCTCAAATACTCTTGTCTTCATCCTTTTTAAGGTAGGTCAGTTGTTGCTTAAGCGTGAATTCTCTCTCTTGAGAATCTATCTTATGCATAAGCATCCTTTAGTGCCTTCCATACTGCATAAGATGTGTCCAATCCAATAACAATGCCAAGAGATTCTTCAGAGAGTGAGCCAATAATCAATCCTCTGAGCAATGTGTCTACTTTCTTCTATTTTTGATACTCATGATTTTCACTGACGTTTTTTGATCCATTAGAGTCTGTGTTTTTTGAGTACTGTTCTGGTGCTGACTTTTCGTTTCTGATGTGATCCACCAGATCCTGGCTTTATGCAAGTGCAAGGGCTTGTTCCCTCCACAAAGGGTAATTTCTTTGAGTGAGTTTGAGTGTCACAAAGCTGCCAACATTGAGAGAAAGAGTTGTCATTTCTGTAGTTTGGTTTTTGGTATGAAAGTAAAAGATTTGCAGGTGTGATGTTCAAGTTTGTATATCTTCTTGATGTGTGCTTTATGATTTGTATGATCTGTTTGTGTTTGTGAATTTGACTGGGATTTTTTGCTTGTTTTGTTCAAGGTTTTGTCTCCGATACCATGAGAAAAACGAGTAACGCAGTAAGCAAATAAAACTGAGAAACAAACGCAGCAAGAACACAGGTATGAGAAGCAATTTTATTGATCAAATTTTTGTAAAAAAAACTATATATTACACTTGTGTTCGTCTTCAATTTATATAGGATGATCCTGTGAATCCTAGTATCTTGCTAATCAATTTGAAAGATTTTGAGGATAATTCGACCGACTTTTATTGAGAATGATTTGAGACAATCCACATTTATTTCTGATTGATTTGGGATAATCCGCATTTATTTTGATTGATTCCTTTATTCAAACTAGATTGAGATAGAGACCACTTCATCTTGAACTCATGCCCCTTAGCTTTCATTGTCACTACATACACCCCAATTTATTTGAAATTTAACAAGTTTATCTCTCTAATTCCATCCTTATTACTCCTCGTCTTCAGTAGGCCGTTGACTTGTTGTTGTCTGAGTGTCAGAACTCTTAATAAATATAAATCACTATTAGGTGCAAATTAACGTTATTCAATTCGATATACAAGTTATTTAACCTAACATGCTTGTACCAACGATAATCATCACAAATACATAAAACATAGAAGAAAGAATCGACATGATTACCTAGAAACATGAGACCAAACTTCTAGCAAACTCCTCCATAATGAATCACCAAGCATATAAGCAAGAAAGGGCTAAAAAAAACTATTAAACAATGGAGAAAACAAGAACTTTTATTGATAAACTTGCTACATAGTTTCTAGCTCTGAAAATCGTACATAGAATGCCGAAATATTTCTTATTTATAGTAAAAATAACCGACCTAACACCTAAAAGAGTGAATTTGTCAATTTTGGGACAAAGTCGGTGCGGCTTCCCGGGCAGGTGCTAGGGCCCCCGGCCTAGTGGACAACTCTGGACATGTCCAGAACGTGTCCTGGGGCAAGATTCTCGAATTTTCACCAAGCACTGACACGGTTTCCCGGCCATTCACTCGGGAAACCGGCATAAGTGCTAACGTCTGGACTTGTCTTGCTTCTGGACATGTCTAGGACATGTCCTGGACTGATCCTTAGGCAACTGGTGCGCTTTCCCGGGTGCTCACTTGGTTAAACGGGTCAGGATTTTTCTGGGCTTGTCCCGGACTGATCGATCCTGGACTGATCTTGGACATGTCTCGGGTATCCTGGACTGATCCTTGGACATGTCTGGGCTTGTCCTGGGCATGTCCTGGGCTTGTCCTGGACTGACCTTAGACTTGTCCAACAGCTCGACTTGGTTCTCCTCTGGTTCGATCTCGATCTTTCTACACGTTTCGGCTCAAATACCCTTCGGCTCGGATTATTTCTACAAAGAACTATAAAACGTGTAGTAATATAATTCGATACAGAAATAATATGTAAATACGAAATAATTACGATAAAAACTCATACATAACTAACAATAAAATTAAGCACTTCTACTTATGGTTTATCGTGAATTAATCATGTTTAAGTCCAATTTCGGGGGTAAATTGATATGGAAAATGTCATAAAGTTGATTCGCATCAACTACCAGTTGTAACCATATTCAGACTTAGAGCTGACTAGACGTGAGCACCCAGACTTCAGATGTGTTCACCAGATTTCAGTTGATAACATCTAAGCTGAATGTATCACTCAGTTGAATACACTCAGCCGAGCCTTCCAGACTCAGATTCAGTTCAGACCAGCCGATTCTCATTTAGACGTAGAAATCAATTCACATTTGACTAACATATGTTAAGTAACTATTGAAAAATTTTAATCCACAAAGAAGTTAAACAGGGAAACTCCACACAAAAATCGTTGTTCCATCAAGAAACCCCTCGAACAAATCTCATGGTCCATATCCAAATTTCATGGCGAAAAGGACAAACAACAAAATGTACGACAAATAACCCTTACACATCTTATTTCCACTTTGTTATATTCAATCATGTTCGGTTTACCAATTTCTTAGAAAAAATAAGAAATACTTCTAAATTTGATGCTAAAAAGCTGTTGAAATTTTTCTAATTCACAAAGTAACCGTTGTTGGACAAAGAAATGCCACAGAGAAATTGTTATTACACATTGAAACCCATGAAACCCATCAGAGAAATATCAGTATACAGACCTAACTAATGGAATGTTTCCTTTCCGCAAAAGAAATGCCACAGAGAAATTAGAAATTATACATGTTTATATATGGGAGAGCCCACCCAAAAAATTTAAATCAAAAAACCTATTGACATGAGTATTACCAAATAATTATACGTATCATTCACATTGGGCATCAAGCAGGCCAAGAGGGTCAATGAGACAAGTCAACATAAGCCCACAGATGGGCCCGAACAGGGCCGGTATTTGGGGAGAGACGTCCATCTTAAGCCCAACGGTGCCGGGAGGGCCAAACGGTTCATATTTCGTAAAAAGAAAGAAAAAAAAATCGTGTAGATTCAAACCGATACAATCTAATATATTATGTAAAAATTTTTTTTTTTTATAAAGGCCTAAATATGTTTTTACTCTAATCGATAAAGGTGTTGGAAATTTTGATGAATAAGAATTTGACAGAAATTGTAGAAGACTCCAAGGCATGCAAAGCGTTATTTTTTAAGAGATATTTCGTCCCACACGAATTGTCACTAAGGAATCAAACGAAAATCTCTCTTAGGATACAACGGAGGTGTTTGATTCAAACAGTGACTTTTTTGAATCAAACCCGAAGACATTCAAAGTTTTTCTGATGATGCTGTCAGAACTTATGAATTTTCGTCTAAATACTTGTTCCTTTTATAGGCTGCAAGTACCCCAAAAACGAATGGAGGTACTCCTAGCACGAAATGGTAGGGTTGTCACTGTTCACCGGATGAAAGCAAGTAACCCTCACACGAAAGGATAAGTACATATCAGTTCGAAAATGCATGTATCTGAAAATCCGAAAATCCATATCCCTTCATGAACTGATGCATGTATCTGAAAATCCGAAAATGCTTATCCCCGTTTCGTTGCGATAACATTATTTCATTCGGCAACTCGTATGCAAGCGATTACAAAAAATATAGGAAAAAAATATCTAACAAAAGGTCCCAATAAAAATTTTACTTGGCCCAAAAATATTAGACATACAAACAAGTTTTATTAATTTTTTGTTTGGAAAACTATAGAAATTAAAAATAATATATTATTTTATATATCATTTTGTTTGTGTATACGTATGAATTTGGTTTTTGTTTCTAAATATGCTTGAAAAGACTAATTTGTAGGCATGTTTTGAGGCTATCAATAAAATAAATTTTGTATTTACGGATGTTAAAACACGATAAGTATGTTTTTCAAAAAAAAAAAACTTCAACTAAAAGACCCAATTCGGGGACTTGGCCTTAATCCCAAAATATGCTAGGGCCGGCCCTGGGCCCGAAATCCACAGGAAACATTTGGGAAAAGAACCAACCTCATTCGGGTCGCTCTCAGAGTTCAACCGACCTCATATCAATATGAATTAGCCGACCAGGTATTTCAGGTTGATCCCCAAGCAGAACGGGTCGTCTCAGACCTCCAAAGATGGTTGCATCGCATTAATAAACATGATGTTGGAAGTAGCGCCTGAAAGTCAATTTATGTAATTATTTTTAGAATTAATAAATGACAGATTTATTCTCATCTTATTACTTGCTTCGTGCTTGTAAGTAATACACTACTGAAAACCCCAAGTCGTATCATATGTAGCCATATAACTTAGTGTGTGTCACACATGAGGATTAAGTTTATGGTGAAACACTTGAACTATTAGTCCGTGGTGAAGTTAATCAAAGTATGGGGTCTATTGATTAAACCACCATTAATGCGCCCAGAACACTTTATAGAGTTGCCGTCTTACCCGGACCGTCGACATTGGTTGTCTAAGTGGGGCATTTATATATGATGAGAGTCATATAGGACTGGACCGATTTAATCTGCGTTTCTCATATAATTCCGTGATTTGAGAAATCTTATTAAATCACAAGATGATCATATACGGATTAACCTTAATCCTGAAGTGATTACAGACTCCTACTTGTTTCAGGATAGGGTTTGATGTGTTCGTTAAGGATCGCTAAGAGGCGCAATCCGAATCACTTTCACGTTGGCACTATTCTGGAATGAGTGAGAAGTTTGTGTTTCACAGATATGGAAACCATTCCTTCCTGCGGGAAGTAAAAAGACAACCCCCTTATTTGTTGATCTTAGAAACTGATCAATCCCGGGAGTTCGTATTGGTTATGAACTAATTGATCACTAATGGGTTAATGGTAAATAACGATAAGATGTATTGAAGAGGGTTTACGGAAATAATCTCGCCTCATTACGGATAGTCTATGGAGGGTTAGTTTATATGTAATGATTATATCAATGGACACTTATCGACTCGACTCGACCTTTTGAGAATAAGTTATATCTATAATCGATATAGTTCAGTTTCGGATTTATGGTGGCGTAATTCCGGAATTAATGAATTAAGTAGAAATATTATGTTCGATGAATATTTTATAATTTATTGTAGCTACTGGTTATAGGTCCATGGTCCCCGGGTTTGCTCCTAACACGCGAGTGTTTTCTCGTTTTATGGAACCTCGAGAATAAATTAAATAGTTGGTCTATTTAATGAATATGCAATATTATTTATTTGGTAAATAATTTGTAAAATAGAAAAGACATTTTCTCTTAAAAAATGGTGAAAATGGCACCAATAATATAGATAAATTGGGAGAAGAAATTTTCCAAGATTATATCTTATGTGTAATTAATTAATTATCTATTTGTTGGATAATTAATGAAAAAATTAAGAGATTGATTTTTTAGGAATAATCTCTTATTTTGTAGCAAAAATATCTTTTCCTTATGGGAATAGGTTTTTGTGGTGTGAAAAGGATAACTCTCTTTACTAGTTATTTTCCAATATAAAGAGAGTTCCTCCCAACACAATAAACACTTGATTATTGGCGCCACTTATACATTAAAAGAAGAGAAAAATTAGTTTCTCGTTCTAGTCATTAAGAGAATAAAAACTAGGTTTTTCTTATGCATATTCGAGGAGGTTCTACGGCGAGGATCGTCGTCGCTAGGAGATACAATCCGTAAGACTACGGCTTCTCCCTTGGTCGATTTTATCATCTCTCTCCGGTTTGGGTAAATCTACTAAACTTCTTGTAGAGATTAATTAGTTATGTTTCATATCGTAAATCGCATAAGCTTCCGCTGTGCTAAGATCGAGTGTCTCGATCGGTGCTATTACTCCTAGCATATGGTATCGGAGCGAGATTAAATTTTACGATATCGTAAGCATAATTAATTAGGAGTGGAATTGAATAGAAATTGCATATTTTTTTGAATTTTATTTTATAAATGCGTGGTTGAATGTTTTGGTTGACGAGATGGATTGGGGTTGGTTCTTGTTTACCGTTAGATCTATTGTAAACCCGTTTTTTCGGGTATAGGATTCATGTAATTTATTTTGCAACTTAAATTTTCTATAATTTTATTTAATTCGGCCGCATGGTATTAAATTAAATCGGATCAGGATTTTGAAGAAAAAGAGCAACACCACAGTGGTGAAGGCACAATACCAAGAAGCTCCAGACCCGAGTTTGAATCTCCTTGGCCGTATAATATTATAAAGTTGTTTTTCTTCTATGCCGAGAATCGAACTCGGGTAGGGATGAAAGAAGAAGGAGCTTCAACCAACTCAGCTAGAAGGGGTTTTATTGAAGATTTGGAGCAGAAAATTCTTATACCCGTCGTCAGCGGCTGTAAATAATTTAGGGTTTCGTTGTTTATAGATTAGATACGGGGTACCAACGGTCCATCTCAGTGGTTTATTTTACGCATTTATTTTCATATTCGATAATTTATGTGAGATAACCATGTTATGACATGCATCATATTTATTAATTTCACTCCTACCATATGCATACATGTAGATAATTAATATTGACATTAATTAGACATTCATGAACACATAATTAATTTAGGTAATTAATTTAATTAATTAAAACGAACGAAATTTTATCGGGATATAAAATTCACATGATAAACTTAATTTGGGATGATAAATCCTATGGGGTTTAGGTTATGTAGTGTCTGTATAAATTTTGAATTTTGATAATCAAAAATTGGAAAATCCGGAAAAGTTGGACACCAACTGAGCAAAAGATTCGAAAATTGGCTTGGGCGGTCAATAGGGCTTCGGCTCGACTCGACTTGTCCGGCCAAGTGCGACGTTAGCGTCGGGGGTCCGGCAAGGTCAAGCTATCCGGCGAGCTGAGGCTCAATGGGGCAACCTTAGCCCGATTCATCCAGCAGTCGTACATGAACCAACGAAGAGGACGGGTCGGCTTAGCCAATCCCAACACCATTCGGTGAACTCGGTTAAATCTCAGCCTGGGTATAAAACCGATAAGTTGGTGGTTGCTTTTCTTGATTTATTGTTTTTCGACTTATTCGAAAAATTCAACAATCCAAGAACTTTTTAAGATAATAATATTCTTTTTATGTAGTGTCTACGTAAAAGGATTTTAATGATCGAGAAAATTGGAAAATCATGAAAAGATAGGACACTAACTAGACGGTATTTGGAACCGATAAGTTGGTGATTGCTTTTCAAGATTTATTGTTTTCAAATTATTGAAATAAAATTCTAAGATCCTAAATTTTTATCATGACAATATTAGGACTATAAAATTCATTGGTGAATTTTTGTTGTGTAGTGTCTACACAAGAGATTTTCTAAATAATCGATAAATTGGAAAATCATGAATATAGCGTCACTAGTTAGACGGTATTTGGAACCGATAAACTAGTGGGAGCTTTAAATTTGTGATTTATTGTTTTTCGATTTAGTAGAAAATTCATAAAGTCGTAATGTATTGGGATTATGAAATTCTTGGTGAATTCTAATTGTGTAGTGTCTACACGAGGATTTAATCCATAAAATTGGAAAATCGTGAATAAGTGAAAGTAGTTAGACGGTATTTGGAACCGATGAACTAGTGGGAGGATTAACATAATTATTCATGATTTATTGTTTTTGGATTGTGAAGGAATTCTGAAAATCCTAAAAAGACTACCCAATTTTCAAAATAACGAGTGGGAGCGGGGAAGGTGACAACCGACCCCACGGCCTCTACTGTTGACACAAGCATGTGAGAGAATGGTGACGCCTTGTGCCGCTTTGATTTCGGCCCCCTACGGATGGCCTTCACCGCTATCAAAATTCAAGGCTTGGTTTCCGAAAGGATATGATTTTGAGTACTCGTCGGGTCACTAACCTACCCGGTGGCATACTCGGGGCGTACTTAAAAATCTGAAACAGTAGGTCACACTCACAAGGATATTTTAGAAAATATCTTGGCTGAAAAAGGAAGGTAATCAACAATTAAATAGGAGATTTTCGATTCTTAAATGGTTTATTTGTTGAGAGAGATTGTCTCAATTTAATCGTCACCTCTTTGACCTACCCTACGGCGGCACTGAGGTGTGAGATTAAATCCTTGGAATGGTAGGATAAACTGCATGCATGACATCACGTTTATTATTCCTAAAATTATTATATGTTATAGTATATGATTTGATTTATATTTCTGTCATTATTTACTTTCTACAACTGCATATTATCTCATGGTATCTGAACTGCTAAACACGATAAATTGACTGATGATGACTTCGTAAAAGTGGAAACGTAACAAGAACGTTGAACTCAATAATCGAGAATGCAAATTAATTCTTCGGAAGAGGATGTTCCTCTTGAGCTTACAAACTTAAGTGACATTGATGTCACTGTTGTCACTTGTGTTGAACAAGAGACAAAACAAAATTAGTTCAAAGATGACGAGAATGATTTGGTATATATCTCACTAGACATCGCACAGTTTACGAGTAGTGTCTACTCAAATGAACTGCAAGTTCACGGCCATTTCCTTTAAAGAAAGCCAATAATGGGAAGGTAAATGGCTACAAGTGTAAGTCATCTAAACTAAATAAGTTAGAGGCTAAACCGGAATATTAATAAAAGAAAGTATAGGATAAGGAAAGTGATTTCGGATCACTAACCAGTGAATCCTTAGAGACTTTCTTAAGCGAGTGATTTGACTCAGAAGCTAAAGTTCTTTTGTTAGAACAATGTAGCTGGGCATTCATGATGAAGAGTAGACAACGGGCAGTTATTTCAGCTGAGATAGTGGGAGTGATATATGGAAAGAAATTCGGATTTTAATCCTTGAAATATCAAAGAAATATCATTTCTGTTTTTAGATTCGTTGGAACAAATGGATTCACTTTCACATCGATAGTATAGTTGCCTTAAATAAAATGAATATGACATTTGTATACAATTCCGAGACTCGGACTTTTGTCTGATAAATTCGGAACCACTAAGTAATGCTGAAAAGGTATATGTAACACATCATAAACTATTTAGACAAATGGTTTCCGTATTAAGATAAACGCTTCTTCAAAGAATCTATTAATTAGTGCATATATCCTAAAGGTAAGATTTGAAGACCGGCTAAGGGTGATTCCTATCTCCCAGTCTAAGAACACTGTCTCAAAGGAAAAATGACTAAGTAAACTTTCAAGCTAGTGGGAGATTTTGAGTAATAGAGCTAAAGAAGTATCATAACTTGTTCATATTGACCTTCGGGATCTTGTGAAGGATACAAGCTAGTGCGAGCTTTTGAGTAATAGACCTTTTTGTCTAATGACTACTTGAAACGCCGATTAGTTTATCTAAATATTTGGAGGAATCTCTGATATTACCAGAGAAACGAGTATTCCATGCTCAGATATAGGCTATAGCATAGTATTTGGAACTGATGCTCGGCCTACCTCCGAGTGAAACGATTTCACCGAAAGGATAAACCATGTATTGTCTTGTATAGTTATTGATATGCTACATTACACTGTTTAACTCAATTAAGATATTGATTGCAAAATAATGGTATACATTATATAATGAAATACCGAGAAGTCTACCTAGAAGATGCTTATAAATTTATGGATAAGGAGTGAACCATGTTTACTCCACTTCCGTAAATAGAGGCATTGAGCACTTGGTGCTTAAAGATTGGAATGGAGATTTTGCATACACGTTCAGATGGTGACTGTTCGTGAAACATCTTAATATATTGAGTAAAGTTTGGTTATAAGATTCTTAAGATCGGATAGTGACGGTTATACCGCCACAGCCTTTCTGAAAGAATGTTTAAATAACAACCTTGGACCTTGAAGTACGGTTATTCAATGAGTTACTATCTGATTTAATCGGACCACATCCAACATTGGTTGTTGGGCATTACGCTGATTAATACTACTAAATTATATCGAATATCAATCCACCCAAATACAGTGGGAGTATGGTTTATCCATTGACTCGCTGTGATTATGCAGACTTTACAGTCTGCTAGCGGTGATTGATAACCTATGGTCTTTTGGAAGGACTGTATAGGGTTCTGTTAAAAAAAGGTTGGTTTAAAGCCATATACCTGGAAATGGAGTTTTTGTACTCCAACTCTGTTCATACTCTTGTAGAACCACCCGAGTGTCTCAGGCCCAGTGAGAGTAATTGGATCAACATGAAAATAGTCGAATGAATGAGAAAGTATATCTTTCTAAGCAACGCCAAATGGTCTAGGGGTAATTCCCTAAGAAACAGATAGTTCAATAGAGGTGATGCCCTGAAACTTTCTCACCACTCAGCTTTGCTTGACTCCATGCAAAGCAGAAAGATTACCAGGGGTGATGCCTTGAAACTTTCTTGCACAACAACGGAGATTGAATTCATTCGGAACATAAGGGGTTTTTATCTTAAATCCAATGGCAGATTGATTGCCTATGCTTATATCCATCGGTGGATTAAAGCAAACCTCTAGGTCAATAAAAGCCACATGTTTGAAATGTGTGGGCTTGACTATAATATTGGTGAGTCTTTTGTAGACCGGAGAATCAATATTGGTAAAGTAGTAGACGTTAGTGTTAATAAAATATAACACCGCAACAGTTGGAAACAACATGGGTGTGTTATCTCAAGTCAAGAATCGACGAGCCAAAGCTTCTCCGAATCGGAGAAGTGGACTATATTCTTAGAATTTGATTCGGTCAAATTCATGAGAACAAGTTGTTGGCAATATCCCATCCATCTTTTTGGTTAAAGATGATAATGCATTTTCGAATCAGAATTCAACGAGAGGTTTCCTACCCAACCCCTCATGGAATAATTCTCTTAGGCTTCGGATATAGAGAAAATGGGAAAGATTCTCTTTTGGATAGAGAAAGTCAGGTCATTAAATGTCAAGAAAAGTCGAGTCGTGGATTCGGACGTTGAAAGCGGTATAGTACATCCTCAAGTATCTTTAGAGAACGAGGAATCATATGCTTGTGCATTCGGTGCGAACTCGAGTGTCATTGACTACACCGATTCTGAATTTTTGGTCGATTGAGGATGATCGTGAATCGATCTCGGACTCAGTGTTTACTCATTGTGATGGAGCTTCAGTCTGGAGCAATCCAGAACCGCCAATTTGACTCTGTTAGTCGAATACATAGCAGCTTTTGGAGCAGCTAAAACAGCAGTGTGGCTCCCTATGGTGATGAATTTGGCTGAATTATATTCCTTCGAGCATATCTTTAAGTTATGCCTTCAACTCTTTCAATTCATCTGGAGCCATCCTATGGGTGTCTTAGCTACTGGTGCTGCTCCTGGTACCAACTTGATCTCGAACTTGATTTCCTATCTAGCATATTTTCCAGGAACTCATCCGGAAATACCTCGGGATACTCTTTCACTATAAGGGTTTCCTATAACTTAGGCTTCACATTTTCCATATCCATTGCATACAACAAGTAGCCTTCACAACCTTTCTGACAAACTCTTATAGCCTTAACTGCAGAAATTACCGGATGACGCTTCTTGTTAGGCTTGTAGGCATTACCTTGATAAGTCTTTGATGATTTTCCGGTACTCTAAAGGTCACTCTCTTCTCTCTACGGTCCAAGTGCACATAATTCTCAGATAGCCAATTTATTCCAAGAATTACATCAAAGTCTGATAAGTCCAAAACGGTGAAGTCCACTCTTGCACCGATACGCTTCTACTCGAACATCCACTTGAGGTATCATCCTAGTTACCTTAATTACTTTTCCTAACGGTGTAGTTATCTTCGAAGTGTTTCTTCAGGTTTCGGAGGTAGATTCTTAGATATCTTAGTTGACACAAAGGTGTTAGACGTTCCCGTATCAAACAAGGCAGAATCGCTAAGTTGTCTAATATTATCATACCTAAGATGTAAATTCGTTTATTTAAATACAAGTACAACATGATTTAACGTGCTATAAAAGTACCTAAATAAAATAGAAAAAACAAACTAAAGTACCTGAAATAACATTGTCGGTCGACTCAACGATCTCGGCATCCACAAAAAAAACTCGGAAATGTCGACTCGAACCTCCCTTTCCTTTCCCTTGGCTCGGATTTCCTTTGTCTCCCCCGGTTGGACATGCTCTTGCATAATGTTCTGGTTCTCCGCAGTAGTAGCAGCCACTTTCACATGTTCGGCATTCACATGTATGATTCCTCTTGCACTTTGCGCAAGGTGGGGTGCCGGTAGAAGGAGTAGCTGGCAAGGGTGCTGTTGTCTTCTTCAAGTTCTGATGCGGTGCTCCCCGATCGTGGCCTTGACTAGTCCCAAAGTTCCTTTTATTCATGATACTTCTAACTGGTTAATTGAAGAGTCATTCAATTTAATATTATCAAAGACGTATATTATCACTCTAAAAAAAGATATTGGTGTGTGTATACGCACGTGCGTGCGTGTGCGTGGGCGTGTGGGTGTGGGTGTGTGCGCGTGTGTGGGTGGGTGAGTGCGGGTGCGCGCTCTCGCGCGTATTTGTGTGGGCGTGTGTGCATGCGTGTGTATGTGTACACGCTAGCCACAAAAGTAACATTTGTTAAATAAGGGGAATGGTATAGGCCATTGCATTTTATGAGAACTAGTGTTTGATACAAAACCCTTCCCCATTTAAAATCACTTTTTCCATTCCCCGTTTTTTTTTACTTTTGGTTAAAAACGCATTTGTTAAATAGGGAAATGAAATGAAGAGTCCCAGAAATAATAAGCATAAGATTTGAAAATAACAAAGACGTGGACGTAAATACTGTGGTAAATGTATAGAATTAAAAAAAAAATCTCAAAAATACAAATTCTGATTCAACTGTATTTTAGGTGAATTTGGAGGTTTGGGTAAATAAAATACAAATTTATTGTCACTTATAAATTCCACTTTAAGTGTAGGGATCGAATATGGTCTAGTTGTAAAAATCATTGCATTTTCTGGTAACCAATGTTCGAACCCCTATCCCTGCCTCCATTAAAAAATAAATCCCCTTCCCCCTCCCAAAAATTCGAAAATGATTGGGAAAAAAAAAATCTACTTTAAGCTCTTCAAGAGTCGATCCGAGCGAAATGGAAAGAAAAAACCACATGCAATAAAAGGAAAATATCTTGAATTGATGGCAAATAAGTTGTACATTAATTTAGGGAGTACTTCCGAACACAATTAACATAACATTTAACCAATAAATATAGTGTCGGAAGTAATTAGGGATGTTAATAGAACACATGATAATTTCGTCACCAGCCCATGTCTATGAAAAGCTCACCTTTGAGGTCCAGAATACATTGACAACATTGCTTTGGGTTTCGACTAATGTCTACTGCTAATGGGCCAGCTTAGGCCAGATAATGAAGCCGAAATTCTTGCTTGGGTTGCTTTTGCTAGAAAATACTCAACTTTAAATTTTTAGAAAGGAATAAAAGAACAAAAAAAACCACACATTAATTAGTATACATTCTTTTGTTTTATTGACATAATGACCCATGTGGATTGCATAAATGTAATGTAATGATTTTGATATAAAGGAATTAAAGAAATGTACTAATTCTTCTTTTATGGAATTGAATGATACCCTTTGATTATTGAATTTAACACGTGTAGAAGAGAATAGAATGACACGATTACATTCAGGCTATGAAACACGATGGACGAGAAATATTACACATGAGATTATAGTTGTCACGAAAGGCGATGTTAATCATCGCTTTTTGACGACGGGTGTGGTAGGTGGTGGATAGGTGTTCATAGTATTGGGGTGGTGGTAGTGGGATAGGTGGTGGTATAGCTGGGGTGGGTAGTAATGCGATGAATTGCAGCAATGTGAGTGGTTGCGGGGTGAGGAGGTGGTGGTGATAGGATATATCGTGGCGGTGAGTGTGATTGATGATGGTAGTAGCGGTGATGACATGTTACGTGAAGAGGTATGTGGTGACATTCAGTTCTTTCATTATTTTCAACAACAAAGAAAAATCCATCAATATCAAACATTTTCTGGTCGAAATAAAAAGACATTTATTTCATAGTGTTAATGTCATCATATCATGATGACACTAATATATCATGATATTACATTTCTATATTAACTATAGATTCACATATTCAAAAGACAAAACATGACATTAATTGCAAAAGCTACAATTCTCGTTAAGTGTTCAAGTAATAGCACTATTGAAATGGACACCATCATAGTGCAACAAATCATACTTGCAACAAGTTTTATTATATAAATCAAAGGATAAAATGGATTAAAATAAAACTTGAAGCAATAAATTAATTTAAGCCCATTGACAACAAAAAAATAATATTTAAGCCCTTACATAGAATAAAAGAAAAACAATGTTTTTTTTTTTTTTTGAGAAAGAAGAAAAACAATGTTATGTTATGGATACATTATTGTTCTCATTATTATAAATCTTAATTTTACTTCTTCATAAATCCAGATATTTATGTGCGGCGAAACAACGTACGTGAACCCACATGCTGATAAATGATTGGATTCGTTACAACATGCAAATACGTAGTACTCCATTAATTATAGATTGTCTTCTTACGACTTTTGTGTATACTACTTAGACTAATCAAGATTGATTTGTAGTGTTTCATAGTACAATAAATAGAAATATTGTCCCTCGAACGTGGTTTAGTGGTAAAGGGTTTAAATATTGTAATAACAGTTGGACCGGGAGCGGGAGTGAAGAGGTTTGAATCCCGTAAATGGACGACTTCTTTCAGTATCTTGGTATAATGGCAGTCATTGACTCTGAACCACTAGTTTACCCGATTAACATTTTCACTCATTCTATAGGATAGTGAAATCCCTTTCGATTAAAGTTTAACCGTTTTTTTAATAAATAGAAATATTGTTTATGTAAAGCAAGATGATGTGTAAAGCTAGCTGTGTTTGTGTATTATTCCTCAATAAAGAAATGAGTTTTGTCACGACTTTAGAGACATGCCAAACTGTATTATTAATTCATAGAAACTGCATAGGGCGGTTCTAGTGTGTGTCTCCACACGTGTCTCCACACGTGTCTCCGTGTGGAGACACGTGTGGAGACACACACATCACACAGTTTCATTTTGTTTTTAAACTGTGTGGTTTTGATCGTTTCATCCGTCATTTCACTTCAAAATCCATTTCCACACAAGTTTTTTCCAACTGAAGAATTATATTTTTATATCTTTGTTGTTACTGATAAATGACAAAGGAAAGGCAATGGAAGAAACAACATTCAAGGTAGTGATCATGAGCCCATGATTCCCACACGGATAATGCTACGCTCGTAATCATTTAAAATCTCAACTATAGTTTTTTTTTGTTTTTTGAAACCAAACTATAGTTAATAACACAGGTTATTTTTACATTATTGAATATGATTGATTTACATCATGATCAATAAGTTCTATATATTATGATTAAAGATGTGAAAATAGGTTGTGGCTAAATGGTTGTTATCGTTGCATTACCCTTCACTCGGACGGCCATTCAAGAGCCTATGGGCATGCAATAAATTCGGTTTATGTTTCGAGGTATGCCTTCCATTTTTTTTTTGAATCATGCTATTGTCACAAAAAAATATCATAATAACGAGTGACACAACTGTGTGTTGGGGGTGTAGCAAACCATAACAAAACATTACTAACAACATGGGACACGACAAATCATAGCAACATGATTGCGTGTGAGGCGCTATACTCGCAAGAGAACTAGTCTCGGTGTAGCATAGCGAGCAAAAGTCAATCCCATAGAGAACAAAGGTTTGCTTGACTATCTACCGAAACTAAGGTTTAAGGCCTAAAAAGGGTGGTCGTAGACCAACATGTCACATAAACTAGTGATGACGGTCAACTTTGTATCATATTTTACCATCAATTTACCCCGGATTCGTGTTCTCAATAGGTGTATTATGTATGAAATCATAGGTTAATTATCTAAATGTGATTGCGTCACGTCCGGGAGACTAAATTGGTATTATACGTATTAACTGTGTATTTTATGCGTTATTTGCCGTAAATAGAAGTTACTATGTGTGCTATGGTTTTATTGACAGATGAACGAGTGTATGGATCATCATGTGGGCTGAATATGAGAGTCAATTGATAAAGAAGTGAACCGATCTGAAGGTTGAAGTGTTTCGAACGGAGATTGGACCCGAGAATCTGATCGGTGATCTTTCAACGCACTTTAAGGATACTTACAAGACGAAATGGGCTTGTACTTCTACATGAAAGTTGTAGGTCTTCAAACAAGGATTCTAACTCATTTTGAATCACCCAAATCGAAGTTAGGTAGGTCAAGTTATGGTCCAAATACCGAAGTCGGCGCCGGTGACTATGAGCCCACCTCCCGCAACTGCGGTCCCAGAGCCTCCCAGAACCTTCCAGAAACGCGTTTTCTTGTCCTCCAAGGATTAGGGTTTACCTTAGGTCGGTTTATACACCTATATATGGCCATAGAGGGCTACTAATTTTGTATTCACTCATTCATTCATAGTTATATTCATCATTTAGATACAATGTAGTTTTTTGGTGAATCAAGTCTTCTTCTCATTTCTTCTTTTCTTTCATTTCAAATAAATCATGAGTCTTTCATTATTGAATTGTGCTTGGTCTATATTCGTCGCAAATCGATTCGAATCGCCGGAGAGAGAGAGAATTGAGCGATTCGAATCGAGGAGTGGATCTGTTCTTCATTATGGGTAAGATCTATTCCAATGTTTTATTTCTTTTCTTAGATTCATACTTGTTCTTGTGGTAGATATAAACTATGCTTGCATGTAATCAACTATGAATTAATTAAACTAACCTTAATCTTTATTATTGATTCGTTAATATTAAACGCAGAATTAACGGCTGCATTCTCCCACAGTCGCGGCGGTCTTTACCGCAACCTCGAGATACCTAGTAAACCCTAATTATGTGGTTTTGCGTCACCTACGTTGATCGACATGTTTAAATCACGATAGGTTAGATCTGACCAATCTTCTTGTCTTAAAACGTAAATTAACATGAAGGACGAGAAGGTGAAGTGTTAGTTTGAACATAATCTGATCAATCCCTAGGAATGTGCTAATCAATCCACGATAGCTGCTTAGAGAGGTTCTCGGTTTTGAGCCGGTACTTTCTGGAACTTATTGCGTATGAGTTAATACAACCAACGAAGGATGTTAACTGCACATAGACGTCTATTATCCTTTCAATGAAAGTAGATAAGGTTGTGAGACTGCACCCGTAGCTTAATTACAAATACGGATCGGATACGGATTAAGGGGAGATTAGTTGTGAATAGTTTGGTTAATGCATTTTCAATATATAATTGACCATGGGTTTATTTGCATCTATTTTATTTACTTTTCTATTATGTTGGTCAATGACCACCCCATATCCGGTTGACCTATGAATTATGATTGTGCTTAATGTAATTAAATAATAGTCTCTGTGGGATCGACCTTGACTCGCCTTTGCTATACTACGATTGACCTAGTCCTCTTGCTAGTATTAAGCAATTTACACATGATCAACTAGTAAGTCTAACTACAATATTCAGGGAACAAATGTAATGCCCCGCTCCCGGATACCGAGTCCTTATCCGGAAATGAAATGCTCGGCACGTATAATATTAAATAAATCTAGTATTACACGTAAGCCTCTACTACGTCATACCGATTTTAGCAAAACGGAAGCTCAAAAGACTCGGCGAAACATCATAAATGCTACTAAGAATAGAAATCGACATACTAAAGATAGAAATGTAACATTTATTACATTGGAATACCAAACGAAAACTAAAACGTACGATAATCTCCAAAAGAGAAAAACTAGAAAGACATTACAAGCTCCCAAACACAACTTCAAGTCTAAAGAATAATTAAAACATAAATAATTGAAGTCTTCAACTTCGACGTCTTTAAACGTCGTCATCCAAGTCTGCCTCAAACTCTGGATTTACCTGTTCGTCTTCTCTCCCCCCAAACACATAAATAAACATGCATTTGAGGTAAGAACATTGTACATAGTAAGAAGTAGAAGCTACAATTTAATTAAAGCTCTTTAACAAGTTTATTATTTTAATTATCTTTATGAGACCGACTCAATCTATGGTTCACTTTATGTCCATCAACATGTCATGACTAACTGTTTCTAACTTAGCTTATCTTTGTTACATCCGCATTCAAGGGCACTACGCATGGTGCTGCCCACCACGAGACATCTAGGTGCAACCTATTGGTGGATCACACCAATAGCCACGGGCTAGTCCCGATAGTATACGCGTTCGGCGAAGTCCCTCCGTACTTGGGGTCTTATGAACCTACGGAGTTATTCAATTGTACAGTCCCTCCGCTCCTGGTGCCCTCTAATGGCCAGCAAAGTTATTCACCTGTTAAGTCCCTCTACTCCTAATGCCCTTGGGCCAGCAGAGTTATCCACAACGAGTACCCTCTACTCCTGGTGCCTCTAGAAAGGCCAGCAAGTTTACTCGTTCTATCCGAAGGCCTACACATTGCGATATAGTCTTGTGCCTTACCAAGGATGACATGATGTTTAATCTTATTAGTATGCAAGTATGTAATTATTAATGGTTATTAACTAGCCACCTAAGTGTTTTCAAGTAAGCTCCCTCACAAACTCAACTCTCTTTCTTAGACCACTAGACACGGACAAGGCCTAGCAATTACACAGACATTGATGAACTCTAGTTCATCAAAGCACAAGCCCTTTCATGCCCTTCCGACGGTTCCGAACTTCAACTCCCTTTTAAGAGTACATTCGGTGTTTTAACCGAACGAATCAGAAGTTCAATCGAAGCTTGTTCATGTTTAATTAATGTTAACATATCATGACTAAGGGTTTAAAACAGTGAAAACACGATTATGAAGCCAAAACCAAGTTGAGAAGATAAAACAGTAAAAACTAGGCAAAACAGTCAAACGCCTGTTTGACATCCTATGGACGCCCGTTTGGTCTTGAACGCCTGTCCACTAAACCCCAGACGCCCGTCCGTCAAAAACAGCTACATCCTGAATCAACTTTCCGACCTCAAACGCCCGTCTGCCTTGTGCGGACGCCCGTCAGAGCTACTAGGGTCACAAAGGCCCGTTTGCCTAATGCAAACGCCCGTCCGCCTGGGTTTTCCCCAAAACGCTAAATCGTCAAAACGCGATTTCCGATCCGTTTCTAACCTAATTGACATCGATTTCAACTCAATAAAACGTAGAAAACATATCTAAACGTCTATGATCCTTTGATCAACGAAAAAGCACAATTTTTCTTACATCTACGCATCATAAACCGCGATCTAAACTTCAATAACGATAATTGAAATTGTAGGAAGAGCTTCTTACCTTATAAGCAAGCTAATCCAAGCCAAAACCCAGAAGAAAAAAATGCAGCAAACGAACACCTTGCAGAGAAACCTTTGGAAAAGCTCCAACTTTCCGATATTGAATCGACGCTCTCTTTACGACGATTCTGATGCCCTATTCTGATCTGAAAACCGTTAAGATCCGACTTAGAAATTGATAGCAAGCTCTCAACCCTAGCTTGGCTCTCACACGCAGAATATGAATTGGAGGTGGAAAATCGATAAGAATAATTGGGGAAAACTGTTTGGGGTTTATTTTCCTTAAATAGGAAAATCCCAATAATTAACCTAATCCATTATTTTCCTTAATTACCCTTTTTCCTTAAAATCAGATTTCCTTAATATATATATATATATATATATATATATATATATATATATATATATATATATATATATATATATATTGGAGTTAAATTTTATAAGATAAATATATATATATATATTCGAATTTATATATATATCATTTAACCTTATCTAGGGTAGTTGATATGATTTATGTATTTTCCTCATAATTCAGATTATATTGATGGATACACATCCCTATTGCTCCGAACTACTCCTTGAATGGGATGAAGAACTAACTATGTTATGCTATCAATCTTATCGTGAAAGGACTCGGTCAACATATAGCAAACACGCATTATTGGGATCTATGGACATGCCCTACCCGACCAAGGTGAATGATCTAACATTCAAACCTATGGATAAGAAAAACCTCACTAAGGCACCTATCGTAAACGGACTTTGTACGCTATATGGATCTAAGCACTTTCGTCCCGACATTCGCCCTAAACGGGTCCTTGAGAAAATTTTACGCAGACATAAACATAGATGGCAGTCTAATGAATATGTAATTAATGCGAAAATCCGGAATAAACATAATCGGAGTTCCTATATAGCAGTTCAAGGCTGTCGATTCATCTACGGCACGACCCGCCGATGAATCGCCAGACAAGATCTAAACCATAGCTTACTGCTCTTTACACATAAATCATATACTGAACTAGATTCAATTTAGTTCAACATATCTCAACTAAATAGTGCACATATCATACACTACATAAATCAAGCATAACAAACTTGCAATCATGGGTACGCGTATAAATCATAGACAAAGTATAAGTAGAATACCTCAAACAATCAACTGAATAGCAGATCTTGCTCTTGAAATTAACAATAAGAATAATCATAAATTTGACTCTAAAAGAAAAGAACTTTTTACTGAATCACAAGATGAAAAGAGTTTTTCTGTTTGTGAATTGGAATTGTAATTATAATCCTCCTCTCAATTGTTCTATTCGTAATCAATGTCGCTGAATTATATAGCTTATTAATCACCTGCCCAAAATCGTGCTAAAATTCCCTTATTCAAGTCCAAGTCATTTCTTTTCCAGCTCTAGTCCAATAGTCTCTTGAAATAATACTGCTCTTGGCCCTCGAATCAATCTTTTCAACTTCCTTCGCATGTCTTTCCTATCCGAAATTCGAACTATCGCCCTGTACCGGTTAAATATGCAATGAAAAATGAAATTCAAGGATAATATGCAACCCTCGTATTACGAGTGAACACATATAGATACCCTAAAAGCTCGTAAATCTGGACAAAAGATATGGAATTAAGCTCAAGAATCGGAGTAAAGTAGTGGTAAAAAAATCATATAATTTGGTTGTATCACTAACACGTAAATTTGATATGGTGCGTAAGAGGGACGTAGCGATGAAACAACCATTTTAGGTTGACTTAGGTGCTCTTTGAGAAAAATATATGGTATGTAATTGCATATATTTTGTGTTTTTAAATTGGATAAGATGTGTAAGACTGACGCATGTGTTCTTATGGTTTTAGTCGTGGGACACATGTTGAACGATCTATACATGAAATTACATTGGGTTTTTTTAGGCAGAGCGTTACAAATCCGATTTGATTGATTCAAGTTGTCTTCGAAAGCTTATTACAAAATCTACAACAGGGTTGCAAGAATCTAAGTTTGAGTCATCATGCTCATTTAGAATCATAGGTAAGCTACTCATATGTTTCAGTTGGCTAAGTTTGAAAATGTAAATGGAAAGCAGAGGAATGAGGAGGAAGATTAGATCTGATACATACAGCATATCGTAGTACAAGGCATTCTCAATCATATAGCTTATCTACCGTAAGCAGTGACGGACCCAGGAATTTTTTTCCAGTGGGGGCCAAATTCAAAAAAAAATGTTAAAAAGCATGCAGTAGCCAGGTTTTAAACAAGTGACCTCATGTATAGTTATAATACTTCTAACCAATTGAACTAAATAAGCAATTATACTAGAATTTGTCTGAAATAATATACATACAGGATCTTTAATATTATTAGAGGGGTATACTAGTAACTTCGCACGAAAAGTTGAGTCACTCAATACACTGGGTCCGTCCCTGACCGTAAGATATTGGCAGAGAGCAATAGATTTTGTGGCAAGACTCTATTGCTCATTTATCTCAACCACTAAACACATGACAAGTTGCAACCAATCTACACCAGACACATGGCACTTAATTACAAGTCATTTCTATAATAGTCCTCCCCAAAGTAAATGATGTTTCAACAACATTAAATTAGGTCCTGAAGTTGGTGAACTGAGATCCAGACATTGCTTCAGTAAAGTAACACACTTATTTGATCCAATGTTTGAACATAACACACTTATTTGATCCAATGTTTGAACATAACACACTTAAAGTTATTGTTGTAGGACTTGATTTGAATATAGTGAATGTTAATCTATATATGCTTAGTCCTTGCAGTGTACACAAGATTCTGAGCTAGAGATGCAACTCCAGTATTATCACACCATGACGTAGGTATCGTAGGAATAATAATGCCAAGTTCAGACAGAAGTTGTTTAGTCCACTGAATTTCAGTTCCAAAATTTTCCAAGGCTACGTGGTGTTTTGAGATGATTTGTTACACTCTTCGAAGCATTTTCATTGTCACCATATCATTCTTGCTTTGATTTTAAAACTCACAATATTTAATAGATTGTCTGGTCATTTAAAACTTGATTAATTTACTTTTTTGTCTTTATTATATGTAGCATCATTTTCACTTTATAAAATACATTGGGGCAATTTATGCAATTAAAGCAAAAAATTTGAATCTAATTAGAGTTATGGAACTTATTTTAAAACGATCATAAATGGAATAAGTCCTAAACAAATTGGGACAGAGGGAGTATATAATAATTAAATTAATTGTATCATCACTCATCAATTATTACATAGGTGGCCATAATCACATGCGCACACCAGTTGTTGACAAAAACCAGCACCTCATCATTTTTGCTGACAAAGGCACTAATGTGTAGCATGTTCCAAAAGTTTAAAATAAGCAGAACAAGTGTGGTGATATATATATATATATATATATATATATATATATATATATATATATATATAGATTGTGACTTATCAGTTTTCAAGAGAAAATACAAAGTTGAGAGAGAAAGGGGAAAAAAAAAAGATATGGGAGTTGGAGATCATAAGCCTATTGTTTTCATGCTGTTGATGCAGTTCACATATGCAGGGCTTGCACTGGCCACTAGAGCTTCACTTGTTGAAGGGTTGAGCCCTAGAGTTTTTGTGGTTTATAGGCAAAGTATTGCCACTTTGCTCATTGCCCCTGTTGCCTTTTTCTCTAGGTACGTACGTTTTGACGTCACAACAAATGTTATAACATGTTACTGCAGTAACAATGGAATATCTTCAAATTAATAGGGGTTTTATTGGTTTTATCGATACATTATGAATGACATGCATTATGAATTAATGGTCTCATTAACACTTCCCGTTGTTGCGTTTTACTCCGTTAAGACTATTGCGGATTTTATTCTACTTAGTCTCGTAGTACTTGTTTGGTCTAAAATTGTTAATCCGAGTTATTAAGTTCAGTATATTTCAACATTATATTTGAATACGTACTTTTCTCCCAACTTTTCGAGGTGAGATTTTACCATAACTCTTCCCCTTCTTTCAACCAATTACCATTGTTTATTATTTACACACTATCTTTTTTCTTTTTTCTTTTTTTATACAGAAAGCGTTATAGTTGCCATTTAACATGGAAGAGCTTTGGAATGATTTTCATGATATCACTCATTGGGTAAGTTGTTTCCATTTTACTTTTAATCAAAGCATTTATATATGTAAAATATTCTTAGTGAAATTGTTTGGGGTATTAATTAATCTTTTAATTTTTTTGAATGCAGTGTAACAATCAACCAGAACATCTACTTTGAGGGACTATACCTAACTTCTGCATCAATGGCAAGTGCACTTGGAAATGTTTTACCCGCTGTTACTTTCTTGGTTGCATACATGGTTGGGTAAGTCGTAAGTAGTAAGTACAAGATTAATTAATTCATACATCCTGTAAAACGATATGGCTATATATATACAAAAAAAAAGAAACAAAAGAATTCCCGTGAATTAGGTTTTATGTCATAATCAATGGCAAAGTCACACTTATACCAGACCGGTGAACATTTTTTTCCTATAGATATACATATGGCAATAAAGACTTTTAATTTTTCTAATTAAATATGAGAGAATTTGACTTATCCTGGAATAAATATTTGTTCTTTTTATTTAATAAAAAATTTCAATGTCTTGTTTACATATTTCTAATTTCAATTTGTTTCTTTTAACAATAAAGCCTTAACTAATTAAGGATATACTAAGTATGTAGACACAACACACTGTTTTACTGTTATAATATCACAGTGACAATCGATGTTGGGGAGATTATGTAGACCAGAACAATGGTATCAAAACAATAAAAAAGATAGCTTGATATAAAACGCAGAGTCGAGTTAGAGGCTCTTTCCTGCGAAAATTATTCGTTCCCTTTGATTGCCTCCGGGAATTTACACGAATATAATCACGGGATAAAACTACGTCCCTTTCGATCTTTGGCAATAAGATAGAAAGATAGCTACAAAAGTTTAGAAGTTTTGTCTGAAGAAATTTGAGGTCTCAAGAACAATCAAAGAAAACTGAAAATTCCTTTTTAGTGTTAGAAAACTTATATTTCTATGTCCCAAGTGTTTATGTATTTATATATCGGTGTTATACTAAGATAACACACCATACACAACCCTTCAGAGTCGATTAAAGGTGTAGAACCCGAAAGGATACAAATCGCTCAAAGCGAAAAACTTCGCCTATTCAAGAACTCGTCGTCACAGATGGTTCAATCTGTCCGTACGGATATGTATCGAGAATCCGGTCAGTTTCATTCAGGAACATATCCGTACGGATGGTTCAATCTATCCGTACGGATATGTATCGGAATCCGGTTTTTGGTTCAACACTTGATCTAACACTTCCGTAAGCTTGTAAATATCAATTATAAGCATTCACCCCGCATTTCCTAACTTAAATCGATTGTTTCAAGCTCACCAAACCTCAAACTAAATCCAATTACACTAAATCACATTGGTGATATAATCACCAACAATCCTCCCCCATTTAGTGTAACCCCCGATTTAGTTAAAACTTGTCAACACACAACAATTCATCTTTCAATGATAATGTCACGCAGATTGAATTACCGTCTAGTATATTACACATTCCAAAATATTCGAGTATTGGGGTGTGACTAAGCATTGAACCCCTTTACACATTTGAATACTTCAAAGATAATACACAAATGAATCAAGAAACAACTTCTATAGCTTGCTTGACACTCTTTATCCAGGCCTTGTGTCCATATCAATTCATGAGCATGTAGAAAGCCAACCCTACCATTCTTGAAGCGGCCAAACTTTATACTCGTATAGGTGAGTCTTATTAATCGTGCACCTGCAACAACACTTTTTCATAAGACTTATTAAGATATTTCATCAACCTCACATGCAGGTTAAGCACAAACCTTCGGGACAAAACATATGTGCCAAAACTAAGTCATTAGGCCTTCCACATTGAATTCAGCCCCTAATGTCATATTAAGGGGGAATTGGGTATCCTAATGCAAAGTTTCAATGGGTTGTAGACCCATCCCGACAACCGACTTGATGAACAAGTCCTTAGCCAATGCCTTGGTCAAATGATCAGCTAAATTCTTTTGAGATCTCACAAAAGCAACTGATATCACTCCGTGAGTGATCAACTCACGAATCGAGCTATGCCTAACTCCAATATGTCGCGACTTTCCATTGTACACTTGACTATAGCATTTAGCCAAGGTATTTTCACTATCACAATTGATAGAAATTGGTGATATCGGTTTTGGCCACAATGGAATCTCGTATATCGGATGTTTAAGCCATTCCGCCTCTAAACCGGCCGAAGCCAAGGCAATAAATTCGATTCCATTGTTGAGTTTGCATTACATGTCCGCTTCTTGGAAGCCCATGAAACGGGACCGCCTCCAAGTAGAAACACCCAACCACTCATTGAAGAATGATTTTCATTCGATATCCAACTAGCATCCGAGTAGCCTTCAATGATCGAAGGACGTCCAACATAAGTTAAACCAAAGTTTTTGGTAAGCTTAAGATACCTTAACACACGTGTTACCGCATGCCAATGAACACTACTTGGATTACTAGTATATCTACTAAGTTTTCCAACCGCATATGCAATGTCCGGACGAGTGCTAGTCATTGCATACATTAAACATCCTATTACTCGATCATATTCAAGTTGAGACTCCGGTTTACCCGTGTTCAATACAAATTTCTCATGAGGATCCATGGGAGTTCTTGCCGGAACAGAATTTTCACAATTGAATTTCTTTAACATTTTCTCGATATAGTGAGATTGTGTCAAAGTAATCCCTTTGTCATTCTTTATGATTTTTATTCCAAGGATAACATCCGCCTCCCCCATGTCTTTCATCGAAAAACTTGATGACAAAAAGAATTTACATTGGTCAACTTGATCTTGGTTTGTACCAAAGATCAGCATGTCATCAAAATATAGGCAAATGAATACACTATTTCCCGTTTCATCAAATTTGCTATACAAACACTTGTCCATTTGGTTAATTTTAAAACCATTAGACAAAACAACTTCATCAAACTTATTATGCCATTGTTTGGGAGCTTGTTTCAACCCATACAATGATTTAACAAGCTTGCATACTTTATGCTCATTTCCGGGTATCACAAAACCCTCCGGTTGTTTCATGTAAATTTCCTCATCTAAATCCCCATTCAAGAAGGCTGTTTTAACATCCATTTGATGGATAACAAGATTGTTAATGGCTGCAAAGGCAATCAACAATCTAATAGTGGAGATTCTAGCAACCGGGGCATAAGTATTGAAATAATCAATGTCTTCTTTTTGTCTAAAGCCTTGTATCACCAGCCGGGCTTTATACCTTTCAACGGATCCATCAATTTTCATTTTCCTTTTAAAGATCCATTTGCAACCCAATGGCTTACAACCACGTGGAAGATCTGTTAATATCCACGTATCATTGCCTAAAATGGAATCCATCTCATCATTAATGGCTTCCTTCCAAAAGGCAATATCCCGAGACTCCATAGCATCTTTATAAGTTCTAGGATCATCATCAATATGATAACAATAAGTGTATTGAATCCTATTTCATCTCTTGTACCCTCCACCAAATAAGTTTGGAAATCGGGACCAAAAGATTTTCCTTTCTTGCCCTTTTGCTTTTTCAAGCACTAAAGGCTCATCTTGTGATTCCACACCACCACAACTTTCATTCATTCCAATAGGAACAACATTTCTAGGCCTTGATATAGAAGAAAACCGACTTTCATCAAAGAGAGCATCCCTTGATTCAATTATGGAATGAACCGCAATCGAATCATTTGGTTCTATAACATAGAACCTATATGCCTTGGAATGCAACGCTTATCCAATAAAAATGCAATCAATGCCTCTTTCCCCCAAGGTTTTAATCTTGGGATTGGGTAGTCTTACGACCGCCCTACATCCCCAAACACTCAAATAATGCAAGTTTGGCTTCTTCTTATACCAAAGCTCATATGGGGTAATAGGACTCTTTTTATTGGGAATCCTATTCAATGAATAACAAGCTGTCAACATAGCTTCTCCTTAAAAACCCTCACTCAATCCCGAGTAAGAAAGCATAGTATTCACCATCTCTTTTAGAGTTCGATTCTTTCTTTCAGCTATGCCATTTTGTTGTGGTGTATAAGGTGTAGTTCTTTCATGTATAATCCCACAAGATTCAAAAAATGGTGGATCAAAGTATTCTCCACCTCTATCCGTACGAAGTTTCTTTATTTTAGTTTCAAGTTGCAATTCCACTTCGTTTTTAAACACTTTAAACTTTTCCATTGCCTCGTCTTTTGTAAAAAGCAAGTAAACATAACAAATACGAGTGCAATCGTCTATGAATGTAACAACATACTTTTTGTTTCCAAAAGACGGAGTAGAACAAAATTCACACAGATCACTATGAATAAGTTCCAAAATTGTAGACGACCTTTCAACACCTTTAAAAGGTTGTCTTACAATTTTAGTTAAGTTACAAGTATCACACTTATTCATAGTTGTACAACAAATAGGAATTAAGTCATTTTTAGACATTTGCAACATTCTTCTAAAATGCACATGACCTAATCTCGCATGCCATAAGTATGAATCATCAACATTAACAATCATAACATTCATAGCAGCATTTTCATACAAACCATTACTAACAATATTAAGCATAAACATACCATTGTTAAGATAACCAAATCCTACAAATACACCATGTTTAGTCAATACATAACGAGAGGACTCATATACTTGTTTATAGCCCTCTTTACATAAAATACTACCGGAAACCAAGTTCTTCCGTATCAAAGGTTCATGTAAAACATTGTTTAAGGTTACAAATTTCCCAGAACTAAATTGCAAATTTACAATTCCTCTTCCAACAACAATGGCTTAATTTAGACTCGTTTCCCATATTCACAATGGATCCATCTTCAACTTTTTCATAATTTGAAAACCAAGATCAGTCCTTGCATACATGCTTAGTTGCACCCGAGTCTATCCACCAACTAACATCATCATCCCGCAAAAAACATGCTTGAAATCGGTGGTACATAATTCATATCCGAATTAACACCACAATTATAAACATTCGTACCTTGATGTTTAGGTGGATCCGGGTCTTTAGCCCCATTCACCGGGCCTTTACCCTTACCATTGTTGTGCTTTCTAGCAAAACAATCCGCCCTGAAATGGCCTTCTTTACCGCAATGCCAACAAGTGCCTTTTGGCTTCTTGTTGAACTTTGCCTTGTTTTTTGTTGTTGGAAGAATCAAACTTTCTCTTGTTGTTATTCTTTTTAGAAGTTTCTCCAACTTCAACCATATTGATTGAAGTTGAACCATCTGCAACGTTCTTACCGCAACCTACAACATCCTTACCACTTTCTTGCAAACGTAAACTCTCCTCAATCCTTAGATGAGTTCCAAGTTCAATTAAAGAAAGTTCTTCCTTTTTATGTTTCAAAGAATCTTTAAAATCCCCCAAAGAGGGGGACAACTTTTCAATAATGCTTGAAACACATATGGATTCATCTATAGCCATCTTATGCATTGAAAACCGACCAAACAAACGCAACAACTCATGATATTGATCCATAACAGGACGATTATCTACCATCACATACTTCATAAAGTTACCAACAAGAAACTTCTTACTAGACGCATCCTCACTTACATATTTAGCCTCCAACGTATCCCACAACTCCTTAGACGTCTCAATTTCAAGGTAAGTATCAAAAAGACTATTAGACATACCGTTAAGGATGTGACCACGGCATATATAGTCATCATTTTCCCACTTACTTTTCTTCCTTGACTCTTCCACGGTGCTGTTATCATCAATCTGAGGGCATGGCGTACTCAACACGTACACAACCTTCAATGCAGTCAAAAGGAAATGCATTTTCTTTTGCCACCTTCGGAAATCCTCACCATTGAATTGTTCCAACTTGCTAAAATTAGAAGTCATTTCCTTGATACTCGACATTGTTCAAACAACAATAATTTTCGCAGATTGTTGGGGAGATTGTGTAGACCAGAACAATGGTATCAAAACAATAAAAGAGATAGCTTGATATAAAACGCAGAGTCGAGTTAGAGGCTTTTTCCTGCGAAAAATATTCGTTCCTTAGATTGCCTCCGGGAATTTACATGAATATAATCACGGGATAAAACTACGTCCCTTTCGATCTTTGGCAATAAGATAGAAAGATAGCTACAAAAGTTTAGAAGTTTTGTGTGAAGAAATTTGAGGTCTCAAGAACAATCAAAGAAAACCGAAAATTCCTTTTTAGTGTTAAGTTTTATTAAAAAACTTGTATTTCTATGTCCCAAGTGTTTATGTATTTATATACCAGTGTTATACTAAGATAACACATCATACACAACCCTTCGTAGTCAGTTAAAGGTGTAGAACCCGAAAGGATACCAACCAAAACCTTCAAAACCGCTCAAAACTGAAACACTCGGTTTCCATTCAGTAACCTGTCCGTACGGATAGTTCAATCTGTCCGTACGGATATGTATCAGAATCCGGTCAGTTTCATTCAGCAACATATCCGTACGGATGGTTCAATCTATCCGTACGGATATGTATCGGACTCCGGTTTTTGGTTCAACACTTGATCTAACACTTCCGTAAGCTTGTAAATATCAATTATAAGCATTCACCCCGCATTTCCTAACTTAAATCGATTGTTTCAAGCTCACCAAACCTCAAACTAAATCCAATTACACTAAATCACATTGGTGATATAATCACCAACAATCGATTTATTCATAGATGATTGTAGAGTAAAAACGACTTTTCCATAGTAGATTGCATGTGTTTTACGTGGTATCTGTTGTCGCGTTAAAAACACCGTATGTTATGCCCCCTAAAGACACCCCCTTTCTTGATGCGTGATGATGCGTTATTAATTGTGAGATTAATTGACAACATAAATCATGAAATTCGATTGAATTTTTTTTTTCTTTAAGCAGAATGGAGAAAATAAACATTCGAAGCTGCAGAAGTATTGCGAAAATAGTGGGAACAATAATATGTGTTACTGGAGCAGTAAGCATGGTGTTGCTAAAAGGACCAAAGTTACTAAATATGGACATTATTCCTCCTAAAAATATTATATTTAGCAACAGCAATGGAGATGAGAGTTGGTTGTTTGGTTGTTTCTTACTCTTTGCCAGCAATTTTTGCTGGTCCATATGGCTCATATTACAGGTATGTATGTATTTGCATATGCATGTTTGTTTTACATGTCATCAAAGATATTAATTTGTAAAAAGTACAATTTAAATTCATCTTTGAAGTAGCTTCCATGTCAGATCCTAATATTAGAATAATCATTAACTGGATCTATGTATTTATATAATATTTATATTATGAAAATTAGGGATAAGGACACAATCTGGAATATTTTTAAGTAACAGGACAGCTACATATTTCTTATAGGGAGAAGGACAACTGCATAATTTTTATAGCGAGAAAGACATATAGTGAATCCCGAAAATCTGTGAATCTCCCCAATGAATCCTGAAATAAATGAATTTCGACAATGAATCCCCAAAAATCAGTGAATTTCGACAATGATTTTTGAAAATTAATGAATTTCGACAGTGAATTTTGGCAGTGAATTTAAACAGTGAATTTCGAACACAAATGAATTTTGAGTGAATAAATAATTTTGTCATTTATACGAAAGTTTCAAAATACTGTCTTTCTACTCAATTGATGAAATATTTCTGTCATTCTCACTCATTCCCCTTTTATATTATACACTTTTTTTAGGGTGGGGGGGAAGGGGAAGGGGAAGGGGATTTTTTTTCGGTGCATTGATAAAAAATCAAACTCTGGTTTTTATCGGGAAATGCAATGGTATGTACATATAACATTTGTCATATATTCAATGACAAATAAAAAAGAAAGTTCATATTGATGTGAAACTTGATGGTGTAACTTCTCTTAAAAGGCTCTTAATTAAGAGGTTGTACTAAATGGATACAAACATGTTTATTTAATTTAGTACTTTGTACTCAAACACATCTTTATATTATGTGTAAATAAAGTAGCTATGAATGAGCGTAACGTATTCCACTTTGAAATATCTTTACAACATGGTAATACATAAAAGAAATAGGAGACATTTATTCACACCATAGTAGATCTATCACTGCACCACATTAGAATGAAAAAACATGTCATCTACTTCTTATACCACATATATTGTTTCAAGCCCACTAAATCTACATCTACATCATATTAGTTAAAAAATAAAAAATAAAAAAAACAAAAAACTTGTGACAAACATTTTTTGCTACCTCCAGAATTTATTATTTTAATTTCCTCTCCACACATTTAAAATTAACAAAAAAAAAAAAGTTAAAAAAATGTCAACGAAAGCTGATGCAAATGTCAATCAATTTAAAAGCCACAACAATAATAATAAATAATCAAAAAAAGAAGCAGAGAAATAACAGGAATCCTTCCACCCACGGTGAAAAGGAATTGGCTGAAATCACCATATATACAAATGTAGTTACTGTTCTAGCTTTCATTAGACGTTGGATATTATAAACTCCATTGACCGCCGGCGGATTTCCGGCACTGATACAGGTCTTTTTCAAGCACCCACAAACAGAAAATCCATCTCCATAGTTGTTACAACCCACAACCCGTAATTTTGAAGGTGTATTGGAGAAATTATTGGAGCCGAAAATTAGGAGGAGGGGGCGGCGATTTCATATCGGGGGAGGGGTGGATTTCAGATCATGTAAGGGGAAGGGGCATGGTTTCAGATCGGGGAATGGGCGGGGTTTCAGACGGTTCAGGTGGGGGATGGAAGGAGGAGATGAAATGTTTCAAGTGTTGGATGGTGTAGATGGTGGTAATGGTGGATATGGGTGGTGGTGGTGGAGGAGAATAAGAGAGGGATGAAGAAGTGAAATTATTGAATTAATTTATTATTTTTAAAGTGTTGGGAGTAAATTGTATTTTAAAAGTTGGTGTGGAAATAATAAAAAATGTGGTGTAAAATTAAAAAATTGTGGTGTAATTAAAGAAGGAAAAATATTGAAAATTAAGTGTGATGTAGAGGTGAGGTCGGATCCTCTGCTGTGATAAATACACAGCAGGGGCTGCTGTGGCGAAGTAACGACTTCGTTTCGAGTCTTCGCGGCGTCGTTTTGGTCGCGAACTAAAAAAAGAAAAAGAACAACATAGCAAAACGGTGTCGTTTAGAGTCGAAACGACGTCGTTTTGCTTCACAGACTTCACAGCATGGGGGCTTCACAGCAGACGATCCCAATTCATGTAAAGGTAGGTATGAGTTTTAGGTGTGGTGTGGTGTATAAAGTGGTATATTGATAGATTGTCCGTGGTGCGAACAAAGGCTCCCAAAAAAATATTCTTACCAGAATTATATTAATGATCCATTGTGTTTTGTCTAAGAATACTTGCTAGTTATCAATGTTTGTAAATCCTTATTTTAAAAATTAAAAGCTGTAAGATCTATAGGAAAAACATAAATGAATTAGATAATTAATTTGTATCGGTAAAGTATCAATTTTGTAAACTTTACTCTATATTTTAAGAGGAAAAAAAAAAAAGGGAAATAGAGTGAGTCTATGGTATGAACTATGAAATATATCTTATATATCTTATATCTATTAAGAGCTAAGGGGCTCTCTCCACATGAGGCCACGTGACAGCCTGTGGGGCTGACACGTGACACCTATTTTTCTAAATTTTTTTTTATTATTATTTTTTCCTTCGGTAAAAACCGTGATTTCGGTTATCTCGTTATATATATAAATCGATTTCTTTTTTTCGACTCCCCGTTACATAAATTGAACCAAAGTGTATATTTCGATACTGGTCATTTTTAGTGCCTCCAACAGACAGTGCGGATTCGGTTTTACATTTCAATCAACCGAAATTTTTCGATTTCTCGATTCGATTTCGGCACAACGATTGAATATACACAACAAAATGTATATTTCGATACGGTTCGTTTTTTCCCCCTTCGGTAAAAACCAGGGATTTCGGTTATCTCGTTATATGTAAACCGGTTTTTTTTTTTTTCCAACTCTCCGTTACATAAATCGAACCAAAGTGGTTCATTTTTTGTGCATCCAACAGACAGTGCGGATTCAGTTTTACATTTCAATCAACCAATTTTTTTTGAATTCTCGATTCCATTTCGACACAACAAAATGTATATTTCGATAAAGTTCTTTTTTTTTACCACTTTTTTTTTTTTTTTCCCTTCGGTAAAAACCGTGATTTCGGTTATCTCGTTATATATATAAACCGAATTTTCTTTTTTTCGACTCTCCGATGCATAAATCGAACCAAAGTGTATATTTCGATACGGTTCATTTTTAGTGCCTCCAATAGACATTACGGATTCAGTTTTACATTTCAATCAACCGAAAATTTTCGATTTCTCGATTCGATTTCAGGATAACAATTGAATATACACAACAAAGTGTATATTTCGATACGGTTCAATTTTCTTTCCCCTTCGGTAAAAACCAAGGATTTCGGTTATCTCGTTATACATAAACCGATTTTTTTTCCGACCCTCCGTTACATAAATCGAACCAAAGTGGTTCATTTTTTGTGCATCCCACAGACAGTGCGGATTCAGTTTTAAATTTCAATCAACCAAATTTTTTTGAATTCTCGATTCGATTTCGACACAACAAAGTGTATATTTCGATACGGTTTATTTTCTTTTTCCCTTCGGTAAAAACCGGGATATCGGTTATCTCGTTATATATAAACCGGTTTTTTTTTCGACTCTCCGTTACATAAAGCGAACAAAAGCGTATATTTCGTCTGATTCATTTTAGTGCCTCCAACAAACAGTGCGGCTTCAGTTTTACATTTCAATCAACCGGAAATTTTCGATTTCTCGGTTCGATTTGACACAACAATTGAATATACACAACAAAGTGTATATTTCGATACGGTTCAATTTTTCTTTCTTTCGGTAAAAACCAGGATTTTGGTTATCTCGTTATATATAAACCGATTTTTTTTCCGACTATAAATCGAACCAAAGTGTTCATTTTTTGTGCATCCAACAGACAGTTCGGATTCGATTTTACATTTCAATCAACCAAAAAATTTTGCTTTCTCAATTCGATTTTAACACAACAATTGAATGTACACAACAAAGTGTATATTTTTATACGGGTCATTTTTTTTCCCCTTCGGTATAAACCAGGATATCGGTTATGTCGTTATATATAAACCGATTGTTTTCCCCGACTCTCCGTTACATCAATCGAACAAAAGTGTATATTTCGATACGGTTCATTTTTAGTGCCTCCAGACAGTGCGGATTCAGTTTTACATTTCAATCAACCGGAAATTTTCGATTTCTCGATTCGATTTCGACACAACAATTGAATATACACAACAAAGTGTATATTTTGATACGGTTCATTTTTAGTACCTCCAACAGACAGTGCGGATTCAATTTTAAATTTCAATCCACGAAATTTTTTGATTTATCGATTCGATTTCAACACAACAATTGAATATATATTGCAAAGTTTATATTTCGATACAGATCATTTTTAGTAACTCCAACAGACAGTGCGAATTCATTTTTAAATTTCAATCAACCGAAAATTTTCGATTTCGATAGAACAATTGAATAAAACCGTAATTTTTTTTTAATTTTTTTTTTAAAACATCATTTATTCGGTTTTCCCTTCGATAATAACCGGAATTTCGGTAAGCGTTATATATAAACCAAAATTTTTAATTCGACTCTACATTACGTAAATCGAACCAAAGTATATATTTCGATACGGTTCATTTTTAGTGCCTTCAATAGACAATGCGGATTCAATTTTAAATTTCAATGAACCGGAAATTTTCGATTTCTCGGTTCAATCTCGACACAACAATTGAATATACACAACAAAATGTATATTTCGATATGGTTCATTTTTATTATCTCCAACAGACATTGCGGATTCAGTTTTAGATTTCAATCAACCGAAAATTTTCGATTTCGACAAAACAATTGAAAAAACCGTGTTTTTTTTTATTTATGAAATGTGTAAGTTCTCGATTCATTTTTTTCCCTTTTCTTACAGCTGTTTCTTTTTTCCCCTCGGTAAAAACCGGACTTTCGGTAGCTTGCAGAGAATGTAATATGTTTCGGTTGCTCTATTTGTCTTGTGCATTGAATTATTACGGTTTAAGCTTACGTGATTTATTTCACGTTGGAGATCTATTCTTTAATGTTATCGTTGGTAACGATTTATGTTGGGCCCGCCGTGCCTTGCACGGCTCAAGTTCACTAGTATTATTTACTGGGTGCCATTAAGGACAATTGTGGTGTCCTTAAAAGTTCCCTGTATAAACATCCTATAAAATAAAGAATTATAATATTTTGTTAGGAGTATCTGAAACGAATACTGAAACAGGTACCGGTCTCAGCGTGCTATCCGGACCATTTATCTCTTACCGGCTGGACATGTTTTCTTGCTGCCCTACAAAGTGCATGCCTTGCATTCTTTACAGAAGATTTAGAAGCTTGGAAGCTCAATTCTTATACACAACTTTCTTCTTGCTTCTATGCTGTAAGTTGTTTTTTTTTGGGGGTGGGGGGGTACTTGTTTTGCAATAAATATCTATAATATTAAGCCTTTAAACTTATAACAATTTAAATTTTCATATATATATAATATTAGGGTGCAGTATCAGGAATTGCATTCTTTACACAAGCCTGGTGTATTTCAAGAAGAGGTCCACTCTTTTCAGCTGTGTTTAATCCCTTAGGCACTGTGCTTGTTATCATATTTGCAACTATACTTCTTCATGAAGAGATTTATACTGGAAGGTACATACATATTATATATTATATGCTTATTAATTAGTGTGTATATATATATATATATATATATATATATATATATATATATATATATATATATATATATATATATATATAGATAGATAGATAGATAGATAGATAGATATATACAGCGTGACATATAATTATTTAATATATATAATTATTTTATTTCAGTTTGATGGGTGCAATAGCAGTGATATTGGGGTTATATATAGTGTTATGGGGTAAAGCTAAAGACAACAATAATGAAAAGAAATGCATAAAGACAGAAGAGACAATTGGGGAAGCTGAAAAAGAATATGAAGAAAGGAAAGAAGAGAGAAGCTGCACAATTGACTTGGAGGAGCCATTATTGCATACAAAAGTACAAGGATCATGCTAATCATGAATGATATAACACGTTTTTTATATTATTGATTATGGCCTAGGTTTATCATAATTAAGGATTCAACAGTGCATTGTCTCATTCATTGTGACGATACAAACGGATTGATAATATATAGCATCCCACAATCATAAAATTAAATGGTGTAACTATATAAATTTTGGTCTCGATCACTATGTATATTTTAATTTTTTATAGTAGATTGGATATTTTCATGAGCATGAGTTTGTGATACATGTAATACGTACGATAATAACATATGAAAAGGAGATACCAAATTTATGTGGCTTGTTCAAGGGCTGGTTGTCACGGATTTTTACTAACAAAAACAAACAAGTAATAATATTTATAAATCCGGTTTTTCCTCAAGTATAAGGATCGTAATATAGAGGTTGATACCGAGTCGATCTTACGGGGAACTGACGATTGCTAACCCTAGTTTTTGTCTAATTGAATTATGTCACGAAAACTAATCTAAGCAGCGGATAAAACTAAACGGAACTAAAAATAAACTTAACTAAAACGTAAAACTGGACAGAAGATATGATCTAAAGCCAGGAAAGATACGGGTTGCGAACTACTAAACTAAACTAATATGAAATAAAAGTAAACTACTCTAAACAATTCAAGTTTCACGGGATTAAATTCAAGTTTTAACGAACAAACGAGCGATTGATCCACCTATCCTAACTAGTATCAATTCCTATCTCGATTATATTGCGTTTTCTAACCAAGTTGTGGTTTCACCTCGTCTAAAACATGAACCCTAATTTCTTAGGTAATTCACCTATTAATCTATATCTTTCGATCTAAGATTAACGATTTTACTAATCAAAGGTGTAAACTTTAACCTAGCAATCTAACCTATTAACTTTCGTTATGATAGATTAAACAGCTATTCCTTATCATGATGATCTAAGGTTTATAGAGATTTTCATCAACATAAAACAATCATAACATGCAAGTCTTTCGATACAATTGCAATTAAACAATATAAACAATGATAAAGGAAACAACTTTAGATAAAACTCACAATATAATCGCAGAAACGGAATCAAAACGTGTTGGATAGACTTCACAATGCTCGCTTGATGAAGCTTAGCCTCTCAACATCCTCTGGAAACTCGAAATTGCAGGAAAATCTAACATAAAACTACCTACTTTTAATCTAGAATTTGGAGCATAAAAACTGGAATAAAAGAAGTAAAACGCAGCCTAAAGCCGCCCCTAGGTTTAGGGTTTCGAATAATGAGTATATGGTATATCATATGTGGAGAATAATACGGCTATATATAGAATTTAAAGTCGGTTTCACTAAGTCGGCCGCTGGACGCCCGTTCAGACTTGTGAACGCCCGTCCAGATAGATCTGGACTTGCTTCAGACGCCCGTTCATACAGCGTCCAAACTCTATGTCTCAAAATCGCACCACCGGACGCTCGTTCACTCAATCAAACGCCCGTCCACTCTGGACGGAACCTGGACGCTCGTCCAATGTGATCGAATTCTGATTTCTTGATCTTTATCTTTTTTTTTCTCTATCCCATTCCTTCATTATCTCTTTTATCATCAATTAGCTCGAACTTAATCAACTTCTGATCATCTTTTGAGCCTCAAACATGTATCTATAACACATAAAAACATCGTAAAATGTAATAATGTCCAATTAAACATAAAATCATATTAAAAACACCAAAATTAACCAATATTGCGAATAACTTATTTAAAACCTCAATTACTCAATACTTCCGTTAAACACTCGTTTCTTATGCAATTTTATACGAATATGAGGGAAAATATCATGGAATATAGCGTTATAAATCGTATAAATTCACCCTTAACACTGGTCGTGTAACGGAAAAAAAAAACAAAAAAAAAAAGAAAAAGGGAAAAGGACAAAAACATTTCATCAATTAAGGAGTATTACAACCCTTTGAAATTTTTACATAAAGGATTAAAAACAAATATTTTGGCGCATGTTTTCTATAAATAAAAAAATAAGAAAAAAAAAAACTAACACATTTCTTTCTTATCCATCTTTTTTAAATACTCATATCTCTCGATCTAGAACTACAAATTTGAATATTCTTTCACCAATTTTTTTTTCATGCTCTTTATTTTGAGACTACATTCAACATATTCCAACGTGATTTCAGAAAATTCACTGTCGAAATTCTATATCGATATTCACTAATTTTCGAGATTCACAGGGGAGATTCACTGAGTGAGTTTCGACAGTGAATCTCACGAAAAACGATATAATAATATCGAACCACGTCTCAAAATGAAGACCATCAAAAATAAAAAATTCAGTGAAATTTTCATCACGTTTGTAGATCTATAACAAAAGATATGAGTGTTTGAAAATCGAAGAGGAAAGAAAAAAAAATCCAGGTACTGGTACGGGAACATGCACGATTTTTTGTTTTCTTTTTTTTATTTTTTTATTTTAATTTTTTTGGGTTTGTCCTTCGGGTTATAAAAAAAATATAAAATTGTTTTTCTCTCAATAAAAAAACGTGTGCATATTCTGTTACACAAAAATATTCTAAAAGTTGTCTTATCCCTATTTCTCAATAAAAAGAAAAATCCAAGGGCTGCACGAACTTAATTAGTACGTAATTGTGGGAAGTTGTCTCTAATAATGATTCTTAAATCACAATCTAACTCAAGCCCATTTTCAAGCTACGCAACATCGAAGCCTGTATACCTGGCCAAAAAAAGAGGAACCGGCGAACCGGCCCGGAACAGGACAGGCGGTTCGGTGGCCCGGCGGTTCACCGGTTTAGCTACGGTTCGGGTCTTTAAGGAACCGGAACCGGCAACCGGCGGTTCAACCGCCCCCGCCGGAACCGGAACCGGAACCGGACTGGCTCTAACGGCTAATTTCAAACGGCTATTTTTTTTTCTAACAATTTCAAAAAATCCTATAAATACCCCATTCATTTATCAAATTCTTTACACCTACTCTCCTCTCAATTCTACACTTCTACTTCTCTAATCTCAAACTCATTTTTTTATTTGTAATCAGGTTTGTTTAGTTGTTAAAAACAACAATCAAATTTACTTTACGATACCGATTTTTGAAGTTGTTTTGATTTAATCGATACTTCAATACGGTTTTAGTTATAAGTAAATTTGGTTTGTATTTTTTATTCAACTCATTTTTTTACAAGTATAAAAAAAATTACATTTTATAATCAAATTTACTTTACTAGACTGATATTTGAAGTGGTTGTGATTTAATGGTTTACTTCAATTCGGTTATAGTTGTAAGTAAAACTGGTTAGTTTCTTTCAATTTTGTTTATAACCGTTAAATTTAATTTATATTTTGTACAATGTCAAGAAGAGATGAATCATCACAAGGCAACTGAAATGTTACTTTCTGTGATGACACGGTTGTGCCGGAATCGGGTGATGTTGGTGGCTATAGACCCGTGGTACAACATTTTACAAACCATGTCACTGGAAGTCACATTTCAATTCCTCAAATCGAGACATCTTTAGATTTCAATCCTCATGATTTTGATAGTCATTACGACGATATAATGTCTCAAACTGAAAATTTTAACATCAACCTTAACGAAGTTGTAGATAATGAGCCTCGTAATGATGAAGCCGACGTTGATGATGATGATGATGATGTATTTCCGACTGCTTCCCGTCCTAGACAATGACGTAGTGAGAGTCGTGGGACTGTAAGAACACCGCGTCGTGCTAGTGCAGGTCCTACTCCCAAGTCAGTCGATTTAGAGGTTGATGAAAGTACCCCAGAAGGAGCACAAGAAAAAAAGGTTAAAATCGAAAAAGTTTACGGAATTTTTCACAAAGGTTCCTCAGACTGATGAATTAGCATTGGCTAACCCCGGAAAGTTTTTCTACTGGGTGTGCAAATTCTGTGGCACTAAATACAAATTTGAAGCGGGTGGTGGTTACGGATCGATGCGGAATCACATGATAAGCCGAAAAAATTGGAAGACAGTGCGTCTCAAACCTAGCTAAACATGCCGAGCTTCAGCGGATGTAACACTTCTCAACTTTTTATTTACACTCGTGATAATTGTAGAGATCTAACCACGGATTTTGTTGCGGGGATGGGTCTTTCTTTTAGCTTTCCCAAGAATCTTCTTCGAAAGTTACGTACAAGGGGCTTTGCAACCGGCTTTTACTCATATCGCTCGTGCAACGTTCACTAGGGATTTCAAAACAAAAAAAATTAAACGACAAAACATTATAAAAGAAAGTTTGAAGACAAATAAATTCCGAGTATGTGTATGTGCCGATATTTGGGAGGATATGAAGACCAACAATTATTATTTGGGCTTGTCGTATCACTGGATTGACAACAATTGGATTGTCCAAAAAAGGTCAATTGTTTTTCGTTTATTTAACGAAGCTCATAATGTTCCTAACATTGCATTTTTATTAGTTGATATTTTTAACGAATACGATTTAAAAGATAAACTTTTTTCTATTGCGTTTGACAATGCTTCAAACAATACTGCTTCTATTCCCGAGTTATCCCAAAATTGTGAACCTCTTTGTAGCGGTAAATTTTTTCATGTTAGATGTTTATGCAATATTTTTAATTTATGTGCAAAAGAATGTCTAAAAGTTTTTGAGTATAATATTAATGCGATAAAATCTTCAATTGCACATGTGTTAGGTAGAAATACTCTTGTTAATAAGTTGTATAAATATCTTAAAGAGAAAGGTCATCGTCCTGTCAAACTGCCGTAAAATGTACCGCATAGGTGGAACACCACTTATGATCTTTGGAAAAAAAATTAAAAATTAAAAATACTTTTTTGTGCTTTTTTAAATGAACACTGTGCGAGCGAATATTGTTTGTTTCCCTATATTTGGACTGGATGCAAGAAACTGATGGATGTTTTTGAAGTATTCAAAATTTACTGAATTATTTTCAAGATGTTATCAAGCCACATCACATTTAGTCTTGTCTGCTACTGTAGAAATAACTGATGAGCTTGAAACCTTGGAACACGACCCTGTATTATTTCAATGTTTAGGGCCGATGAAGGAGAAATGGAATAAGTAAATGCTGCGTATTCCTGACACTTATCTCATTTGTTCTATTCTCGACCCTCGTTTAAGACTAGTAGGTGTATCTCCCATGTTAAGTGCTTACTATGATGCTTTGTCTAATGATCATAATGTGCCCCCGGTAGATTATACAGTTGAAGTAGATAGACTTGAAAAATTATTAAACATTGTGTATGTTGAATATGAGAGTATGTATGAAATGAGATACGACGTGGTTCCCAATCCATCCGCAAGTGCTTCTACTAACCCTGCAGGTGTCCGACCGGGAGTTCAAAAAGTTCTGGATAAAATGAATTTGAAATGACAGAAGGGAGCGACAGCGTCATCCGATCAACGTACAGAGATAACCAAATATTTAAACACAACATTTGAAGTATGTCAAACCGGTACCTATGATTTCGACTTTGACTTATTGAAGTGGTGGAAGAGACATGCTAAACATTTTCCAGTGCTAGCAATGACGGCAGCCGAGTTTTTAAGTTGCCCTGTTTCGACCGTCACTATTGAACGAGCTTTCAGCATGGCAGGAAATGTGCCTACAGATAGAAGATGTTCGCTTCATCCCACCACTTTAGAGAAGCAAATGTGTTGTCAAGATTGGTTAAGAGCCGAGAAGAAGATGCAAGACATTGAGTCAGAAGATGAGTCATAGTTCAAGTCGATGACACTGAAACATCAAGAGGAACAAGCGTTCGAAATACCGACATCGATAATCAAGATTAAAGGTACACAATTTATATCTTACTTATATATTTGATACAATTTATAAAAAAAACTATAAAAGACTAAAAAAATCTACGATACACTATTAGAAACTATAAAAAGCTATAAAAAAAAATATAAAATACTACAATAAAAAAACAATAAAAAAAACCTATAGAAACTACTAAATACTATGAAAAAACTATAAAAACCCATAAAAATACTAGAAAAAAACAACACAAAATCAATAAAAAAAAAACCCTATAAAACCTATAAAAATACTATAAAAAACTACTAAAAAACTAAAACCCTAAAATAACCATAAAAATACTATAAAAAAAATTACAAAAAAAAAATAAAAAAACCTATAAAAACCTAAAAAAGACTATAAAATACTATTAAAAAACTATAAAAACCTATAAAAAAAACCATAAAAATACTATACAAACATAAAAAAAAAAACTATAAGAAATTATAAAAACTATAAAAAAAAATAACAATAAAAAACTATTAAAAAAACTATAAAAACCTATACAAAAAACTATAAAAGACTGCAAAATAACTATAAAATAAAAAATAAAAAAAACTATAAATGACTAAAAAAACTACGTTCGCTTTGATTTTTTTATATGTGTCGTGCCTCCGACACGATTACATATAAGAGATACATAGGCAACCGAATTTCCGGTACAAGCGTTGAAAACATAATTTACATATAAGAAAAATAACACAATATATCTCACGTAATATTTAATAAAACAACATTTTTAATCAACTTATACTTAAAACTGACTAAATAAACTATAAGGTTGCGTTTGTTTTGGATTGAAGTTTTTTTGAAAGTTTTTTTTAGATAAAGTGATTGAAGTAATGATTAGAAAGTTGATGGGGTAAAATAAAGTAGAATAATGATTGGTGTAGATTATGAAATGATTGGTGAAATAAAGTAGAATAATGAATAAAATAATGGTAAAAAAGGTAATAAAGTCGATAAAGTGAAATGATGAGAGATAATTTAATATATTTTTATTTGTAGTTGAAAATTTGATTGGTGGGAGAATTGTAAGAAATGATTGGTGATGTGATATAAAAAAAACTCCTGAAAAAAACTCCGGCCAAAATACTATGAAAAAACTGTATAAACTATTAAAAAAAAAACTATAAGAACTACGTTCGCTTTGATTTTTTTATATGTGTCGTGCCTCCGACACGATTACATATAAAAGATACGTACGCAACCGAATTTCCGGTACAAACGTTGAAAAAATAACAATATATTCAAAAAACAACATAATTTAGATATAAAAAAATGGTAACACAATATTAATATTATATTTAATAAAAAAACATTTATAATCAAATATATTTAAAACCGAATGAAAAAGTATTTATAAAAAACTATATATTACATTCGCTTTGGTTATTTTATATTACAATCGAATTTATTTAATAGTAATTTGTTATTATAGTGAAAAAAATAAGTATTTTATGAAAATGTAAAAAAAATTATTAATAATTTTTAAAACCGTGATCTGAACCGAAAAGAAACCGTGTGAACCGTTAAACCGCCGGTTCTGAACCTTTAACCGTCGGTTCTGTGGTTCTGTGAACCGGCGGTTCACTTAAACCGCCGGTTCCAGAACCGGCACAAACCGAAAAAAAAAACCGGAGGCCCGGTCCGGTTCCGGTTCGGTTCACTCATTTGTCCAGGTTTACCTGTATATTTACCTTTCACGTCAAAAGTTGGCACTTCGCTAATTTTCTCATATATATTAAAAATGGGGCAAAAATTAAATTTTATATATATATTTTTTTATTTTTTTTCAAGAAAACCATCAAATATTATTAAAGTAAATATGCCAACGAGGCAGAGATTACATCAAACGTGGATGTGTACCCCAAGAAATAGACCCCACAGCCGCAACACCATGCCTAGCAAGTAGGTGCGCCAGGATATTACCAGTACGTTTAACAAAAGTAAAGCGACAAGAAGCAAAAGAAACGGAATCCAGAAGACAGTTACTAGCAAGGCAGCCTAGAACCGAAAAATCTTTCGACGGACGAGTTAGGGCCTGAATACAAGACAAACAGTCGCTCTCAAAGATAATATAAGACAGTTGTAGCCGGGTTGCTTCGCCAGAGCGTGGGATAGCGCACGCATCTCCAATAATTCCGGTGCTTCACCCGGATCAATATGAAATGAAAAGGCCGCCATAATAGACCCCTCAGAATCTCTAAAGATCAGCCCAATATCCGAACCAGAATCTTCACCGAGGCATCTGTGTTACATTTCCGTGTTATATATATATATATATATATATATATATATATATATATATATATATATATATATATATATATATATGTAGTGCGAAAGCCAGGAAAAAAAAAATTACGAACACAGGACAATAAATAATTGCGATATGACTCTTTTTATTTTTCTATTTTAGAAAGAAACCATTGCTTTAAATCATATACAAGGCACGTACATCAAGCACAGCGGCGGTGGTACTCGGGTACATGCCCTAATGGTTATCCACTAGGGTCTAACCTAGTTTCCAGTGGAGCGGTTCAGGTTCAAGCCCCGCTTGGGGCATAGTTTAAGATTGTGCGTGTGTGTCTCTTTCGCCTCAGGAAAAAAAAAAAAAAAAAACAACAACAACAACAACAACAACAACAACAAACAGTGGCGGTGCCACCCCAAGAAATTAAAGGGACCGTTAAAAACACCTCATTTTTTTTATCAAAGACACAGCTGCATGTGTTATTACATATTTATACAAATTTCTAGAATAGAAACTTCTAGATATGTATATAAGATTCTGAAAGAGAGATTTAAATAATTGACTCAAATTAAAACTACTAGATGCATGTAACATTATAATAGTAAGGCTAAAAAATTAACAAATATCTAGAAAATTCCATAAGATGCTTGAACATCATATGGAGGTTGTATATATACAGCACTACCCCATTATACTTGACCAAGCCGACCAATACAATCAAGTTCATTTCTTTTATCCCATTCAACTTATCAATCGTTTTTCATTTCACACTAAATTAATCCTAGTTTTCTCCATTCAATTTTACTACAAAATTCTACAAATAAATTCTAACAAACGGTATCAGAGGTGTTATCCAGTATAGCAATCTGATTACGTTGACAACATAAAATACAAGAAAACGAAAATACAATTCCAACAGAAAGAAGAAGAAAAGAAAGAAAGAAAGAAAACCGAGCCCTGTGTTTAACACAGTTTTCTTAAAACTAATTCGTCCCCTCACCGTCGAGTGTTTTGAGTTTCAACGGAACGTTAGTCTCCCAGGATAAAACGGTTAGCAAGGACAAGATGCACCAAACTTTCGCTTGCTTAAGAACTTGTTTGTATGAACTCTCTATTTCCATAAGAAGGAGAAGAAGAAGAATTTCCAGTCCGATGCTTAAACAAGTTGAAGAAGAGGAGTGAATTTATAGGCTGGAAGAAGGAGATGATGGCTGGAAAAACTGATGGAATTGGAACAGGTTCAGCATTATTGACGCATTCAATATGCTTCAATAAATGGAATAATGAAGCCTGTTTGGAAGATGAAAGGGTTTCAGCTTTGAAAAATAAAATAATCTTTTTATAATTGCAAAACCGAACTTGTCCGTGAGCCCTTCGAATCGAGTACGCATGACGCGGGCGTGCGCAAGAATAGGTGAAATCCGGAAGTGATTTGCACCCCCCTGTGCGCAAGGACGTATAATGATGTTTGCTTATTACTACTACACTAAAACAATATCATATATATATTGACCCCTTTCCAACCTTCCAAGCAATGTGGGAGAAAAGTTTCTTCCCATTTTCCATTTTCATTTCATTTTCCATTCACACACTTTAAGACCCAATAGGCCCAATGCTCATTTAGCCATCAATTTTCCAACAATCCCCCCACATGAATGGAAATTGACTGAAATCCTAACAAAAAGCTCTAAGAATGAAATAGAGAGTTCGGCGGTAGATGAATGCATAGGATAGGTAGGTATGATCCTTTGAACCTTCCCTTGATAAAATATGTTTACTTTACTAGTTGATTAGTAGACACGATGTCCTTGAACTATTCTGCTGTTGATGTAAACGATGACATATTTACCACAATGCATCTACCTAGCTACATTTAGTTCTTGCGGTTATGTCCATTTTGGCCGTGGACATCTGCCTGGTTCTGCAAGAGTTTCTAAGAATTGTGCCCTAAACAATTCCCTTTGAAGCGGCCCCTCTTCTCTCTTACATGTAATTCAGAATTTCTTGAGTTATTCTTCTTACGCAAATCATTAAAAGCTCTACTGGTGAGCTTATCCTTATTCAATCATTCTCACTGTTTTTCATCTTAGGAATGAGCTTGAGGGTTACCCCTCACAGTGACCTTACTTTTGCAGTCAGGTTGTCCCTTTGAACCTAGATTTTGGGATCTCCAATCTACAAGGTTGGGTTTTCCTTTGCAAGAGTTATTCCATGGGCTTTAGTCCCATTCTTGATGACTTTGCAACTACATCTTTATTTAACCCTTTGGTTAGCGGATCCGCAAGATTATCCCCTGACTTAACATAGTCTAAGGTAATCGTACCAGTTGAAAGTAGTTGTCTAATGGAGTTATGTCTTCGGCGTATATGCCTAGACTTACCATTGAACATTTTGTTCTGTGCTCTTCCAATCGCAGATTGACTATCACAATGAATGCATATTCCTGGCACAGGTTTCGGCCATTGAGGAATATCCTCTAAGAATTGATGCAACCATTCTGCTTCTTCACCACATTTATCTAATGCTACAAACTCATATTCCATTGTGGATTTGGTTATTACAGTTTGTTTAGAAGATTTCCAAGGCACAGCTCCACCTCCTAACATGAATACAAAACCACTTGTGGATTTTGAATCCTTTGTATCGGATATATCTAGTTTGCATCAGTATATCCTTCTATAACCGTTGGTTCTCTTGTATAGTGAAGACCGTAGTTACGAGTATACCTTAAGTATCTCATTAGCCTCACTATAGCTTTCCAATGATCATTACTCGGATTACTAGTATATCTGCTTAGTTTGCCAACAGCGTAAGCTATATCTGGTCTAGTACAACTCGTTAAGTACATTAGACTTTAAATAATCCTTGCGTACTCTAATTGAGACACACTTTCACCCTTATTCATCAACAAAGGTTGACTTTGATCTATCGGAGTTCTAGCTTCATTTGAATCATCTTTATTGAATTTTTCCAGGATTTTATCAATATAATTAGATTGACTCAAAATGAGACCATTAGAATTTCTTGTAATTCTAATTCCCAGTATCATCTCTGCTAAACCCACATCTTTCATTTCAAATATGGAGTTTAACATATCTTTGGTAGATTTAATCATCTTACCATTACTATCAACAATAAGCATGTCATCAACGTAAAGACACAAAATGACATAGCCATATTTTGTTTCTTTCACGTAAATGCATTTATCACATTCACTGGTTTTAATACATTTTTCAAGCATAACATGATCAAATTTCAGATGCTATTGTTTTGGTGCTTGTTTTAAGCCATATAAAGACTTAACTAGTTTACACACTTTCTTTTCTTGTCCTGGACTAGAAAAACCCTCAGGTTGTTCCATGTAGATTTCTTCTTCTAAATCTCCATTTAAGAAAGCCGTTTTCACATCCATTTGATGTACTTGTAAATTACGTAAAGCTGCTATAGCAAGTATCATCCTAATGGAATTTATTCTCGAAACTGGAGAATATGTATCAAAATAGTCAAGACTTCTTTTTGACTATAACCTTTTATTACCAGTCTGGCCTTATATTTATCAATAGATCCATCCGGTTTCATTTTCCTTTTAAAGATCCATTTTGATCCAAGTGGTTTACATCCTGGAGGTAGATCTACTAACTCCCAAGTATGATTTAGCAATATGGAATTTATTTCACTATCTATTGCTTCTTTCTACATTGGACCTTCAGAAGAAGTCGTTTCTTCCTTGAAGTTTTGAGGGTCTGTTTCTAACATATATGTGATAAAATCTTTACCAAAAGATTTTTCAGTCCTCGGCCTTTTGCTTCTTCTTGGCTCAAGCTCAGTTGGCTCTTCCTCATTCACTTGTTTAGAACTGTGATCCTGAACATGAACTCGTTTTGATGAACTAGGTTCATTTGTTTTAGCCGGAAATACATTCTCAAAAAATGATGCATTTCTTGATTCCATTATCGTATTCTTGTGTATTTCGGGATTATCTGACTTATAAACAAGAAATCGATAAGCACTACTATTGTGTGCATATCCAATGAATATACAATCAACAGTTTTTGATCCTATCCTTACAACCTTAGGTGTAGGTACGAGCACTTTTGCAAGGCACCCCCACACTCGCAAGTATTTGTAAGATGGCGGTTTACCTTTCCATAGTTCATAAGGAGTTTCCTCTTGTTTCTTTCGGGGTATCTTATTTAAAAGATAGTTGCTAGATAGGACAGCTTCCCCCCACATATTTTGTGGAACTCCTGAACTTAACAACTTTGAATTCATCATTTCTTTCAATGTTCAATTTTTCCTTTCAGCAACTCCGTTAGACTGTGGTGAATAGGGTGCAGTTTTTTCATGTATAATCCCATGTTCAGCACAAAACTCACTAAGTGGTGACAAATATTCACCTTCTCTATCGCTTCGGAGTACTTTGATCTTTTTACCATGTTGATTTTCAACTTCTTTTGTGAATAGAATAAATTTATCTATCGCTTCATGTTTTCCTTTTAACAAGTATACAAAGCAATATTTAGTACAATCAGCGATAAAGGTAATAAAATAATTATTTCCACCTCTCGATTGTACAACTTTAAGATCACTCACGTCACTATGTATTAAATCAAGTGGTTGCGTATTCCTTTCAACATTTTGAAAAGAAGATCTTGTTAATTTTGCTTCAACACAAGTTTCACACTTATGTTCCTTATCAATTTGAAAATCAGGGATATGTTTTAAATTCATTAATATACGCAGGGAATCGTAATTAACATGTCCTAGTCTACCATGCCATAAGGAAGGAGACTCAACCAAGTAAGCAGAACTGATATTCTTATTAATATTGTTTGGCCTAATAGCCATTACATTCAGTTTCACCATGCCATTACAAACATAACCCTTACCGATATACATACCACTCTTAGTCAATGTAAACTTGTCGGACTCTAAAACAAGACGGAAGCCATTCTTGTAGAATAGCACTCCAGACACCAGATTCTTACGCATATCTGGAACATACATCACATTCTTTAGAGTCAGTAGCTTGCCAGATGTCATCTTGAGAATTACATCCCCATTTCCAGCTATAGCAGAAGTCGCCAAATTTCTCATGAACAAAGTCTCATTTTCTTGAACTGGCTCAAAAGTAGTAAATACATCCCTGTCTGAGCACACGTGCTTTGTAGCTCCTGTATCTACCCACCATTCTCTTGGATTTGAATCCGCCATGTTCACTTCTGACACCACAGCACAAAGATCATTATCTTCCATGCCTTGAACAATATTTGTTTCAGAGATCTTTTTCTTAGGTAGCCTGCAATCAACAGATTTGTGACCAATTTTGTCACAATTAAAACATTTCCCTTGGAACTTAGGTTTTGAAATGACACCTTTTGGTCCCAATTTAGCTTTTGGTCCCGGTTTAGACTTCTTAACAAATTTCTTATTTTTTGAACTTTTTCCATGTTCCACCATATTAGCCTTTGGCGAGTAATTGAAGTTATTTCCTCTTTTATCACATTTCTTATTGTCATCTTCAATACGAAGCCTAACAACAAGATCTTCCATGATCATCTCCTTTTGCTTATGCTTGAGGTAATTTTTGAAATCTTTCCACGCATTTGGTAATTTTTCAATAACACATGCGACTTGAAATGTCTCACTAAGTTCCATCTTTTCAGCTTGAATCTCATGAAGAATTAACTGAAATTCTTCCACATGAGTGGTCTCGAATCCACCATCTTGTAATCCAAGAACCTGCCAACAACAAATTTCTTTGTACCTGCATCTTCAGTTCTATATTTTTTATCTAGTGCATCCCATAATTTTTTTGCGTTCTTTATCTCACAATAGACATCATACAAAGAGTCACTTAAACAATCCATTACAAAATGACTACAAAGATAATTAGATTGTTTCCATTCATCAATAGCAAATAGAAAGTCTTGATTTGGCTCTCCTTCAGTTGTTGGTGGATCCTCAGTCAGGAGCTTAGCCATACACAATGTTGTGAGATAAAACATCATCTTTTGTTGCCACCTCTTAAAATTCAAACCATTGAATTTTTCAGGCCTCTCATGCTGATTCAGAAGAGCAGCAAGAACTCGATTTGGTACTTGTTGGACCATAAAATGATTCTGAATCTGATCATCACCCTCATTCAAACCCGAACTGGTTGTCATTTCTGAAATTTAACACACAACGATTAAATTCCTTTGAATAAAATATTTAAACTTTTGTTATTCGAATATAAACGATTCGTTTTTGTCGATTACCGAAATTTATATTCGTGAGTATCTTAAAAGATCACTCCACGAGAATTTCAGTTTCGTTTTCTCAAAACAGGCAAAACTACTCGTTTTAGTTCTGTCAATGAATCAGAACAATTATGTCCTCGGCTCACCGATACAGAAACGAATTAGTCTTAAGATTGTTATCCAGTATAGCAATCTGATTACTTAGACAAAATAAAATACAAGAAAACGAAAATACAATTCCAACAGAAAGAAGAAGAAAAGAAAGAAAGAAAACCGAGCCCTGTGTTTAACACAGTTTCCTTAAGACTAATTCGTCCCCTCACCGTCGAGTGCTTTGAGTTTCAATGGAACGTTAGTCTCCCAGGATAGAACGGTTAGCAAGGACAAGATGCACCAAACTTTCGCTTGCTTAAGAACTTGTTTGTATGAACTCTCTATTTCCATAAGAAGGAGAAGAAGAAGAATTTCCAGTCGATGCTTAAACGAGTTGAAGAAGATGAGTGAATTTATAGGTTGGAAGCAGAAGATGATGACTGGAAAAACTGATGGAATTGGAACAGTTCAGCATTATTGACGCATTCAATAAATCTGTTTGGAAGATGAAAGGTTTCACTTTGAAAAATAAAATAATCATTTTATAATTGCAAAACCGAACTTGTCCTTGAGCCCTTCGAATCGAGCTGCAATCGTGTACGCATGATGCGGGCGTGCACAAGACTAGGTGAAATCCAGAAGTGATTTGCACCCCCCTGCACGAGAGGACGTATAATGATGTTTGCTTATTACTACTACACTAAAGCAACATCATAAAGATATTAACCCCTTTCCAACCTTCCAAGCAATGTGGGAGAAAAGCTTCTTCCCATTTTCCATTTCCATATCATTTTCCATTCACACACTTTAAGGCCCAATGCTCATTTAGCCATCAATTTTCCAACAAGAGGTAGGTTTAGATACAACTACGATTGGGTGAAATCAATTAATATCTTGGCAGATAACACACTCCTCTCCTCCATTCTGGTTCCAATTTTTCGAGGTGAAAATTTTGACTACTAGTCCATTAAAATGAGAACCTACTTTTGTGCTCAGTATTTATGGATGTCGTAAGTAAGGGATTTAGCGTCCCCGGTGACATATCAAATTCATCTACCTCCCAAAAGAAAGAACTCAAGGAGAATCAACAAAAAGATGCTCAAGCATTACTAGCTCTTTAGTTAAGCTTGAATGAAGATTGTTTCTAAGAATCATGAGCGCCAAGACGGCTAAAGAGGCGATGGATAAGCTGCAGGAAGAGTTTCAAGGCAATGAAAATGTACGAGTCTCATAACTCCATACATTGAGGAGAAATTTTGAAAATTTAATAATGAAAGATTCAGAGAATGCTAAAGACTACTACACAAGAGTAGATTCAATAGCAAATCAACTGCGGGCCAATGGAGAAAATATGCCAGAAAGAAAATTGTGGAAAAATATTAATTATGTGTACGGAAACATAGATTGGAAATGCGTCATTAAGGCAATGACCACCCAGCAGGCCATAACAGTGGAACCGTGCGTGCTAAAAATGTTCGCATTAACTCAATATACTCCACCGGTTCTGCCTCGTCGTTCATAACGAAGCCTGTAGTATTAACAACTCTTCCGTCAAAGATCCACACACTTATCTCCTTCCAAATATACTAGAGCATCGTGACCAGGGTATCCAAATTCTCCTCACCACATGCATCCCCAAGATAACTTACCAAGCTTCGAAAGTCCGAGCAAGAGCAGAGTGCCTCTTCCATACACATGTTCCGTATCCGTGACCAGGCCTCATGTGGAACAATACAAGAAAAATGACAATGTTATAAATCCTCCACCGAGTGACCACACAGCCGGCACGAGCCCACTCTAATGCCACGCCGTTGTAGCATTATGCCAAGCGGTAAGCAGTTCTGGATCCCCCTCCATAGAAAGTGCTAAACCCTCATCCTAACAGAAAGTGAAGAAACGCGTCACCGAAGGCGGTCTGGCATGGACGAAGATGATGGACGCCCAATCATCAACTCTGCATGATGATGCTGAGTGGCAAATCAATAACTAGCTCTAACCGAGTATTGGCCTCTACTATCAATGTGCCAAATAATATCATCTATCTAACTCCCAACGGAGAGAGGAATGCTCAAAATAGTCTGGGCCCTATAAGGATAGAAAGAATAAAAAACCATCTCCCGTTTCCACGAACGCGTAAGCACGTGTATGAGCTCTGCAAATTGTCGTATCATGTGGCAAAAAGGAAGAGCTCACTTTATATGTAGAAGGCAAAGGGAGCCAAGCATTTGAACATACTCTGATCAGCGCACCATCGTCCACTCACCAGCACAGCCCTCGGACCAGAAGGTCTCTACCATCCAAAAGGCTCCGTCAAAGAAAGGAAGCTTGGTCCCAATCCATGCATCTAGGATATTTTCATTGTTGAACTACTTTGCCTGCAAAACCCAGCTCACCAGCAAGGTTGGCAACTTAGCAACCCTCCACACATGCTTAGCTAGAAGATCCAAATTGAAGCAGTTAAGATCATGAAACCCAAGGCCGCTAAGACCCTTTGTCATAGTGCACTAATCTCATCATTCATAGTGAATTTTGCGTTGCTCCTCCTTGCTTCCCCAAAAGAACTCTCGAATAAGTCTTTCATTAAAAGCGGTTTTAGAGGAAAGAGATCATGAAACACTGCATCACATATGTAGGAATAGCCTGAAGGACACTTTTAATGAAAATCTCATTTCCCGCCGGCGATAAGAACTTATCCTTTCAACCACTCAGTTTCTTCCATACTCTATCCACAAGATACGCAAAGACCTGCCTCATGCTTCTCCCAATCTTAAAGTGTAGACCAAGATATTTCCCAGTCCTCAATCCAAAAGTAACATTAAGGATTTGCATCACGTCTTCTTTATCCACATCAACGGTTTCCTTACTGAAATATATACTTGACTTGTGGCAGTTAATCATCTGTCCGGAAAGAAGTTCATAGCGATATGAGATATTCTTCACCGCCTCGCCCTCCTCAGTATTAGCCTGAAAAAAAATAAGAGACTATCATCCGCAAAGAGAATGTGAAATACTTGTACTTTTTTATTACGACCAAAGCTAACACCAACCAAATCCCCTATTGGACCGACTGCTTGATAAGTGTCGTGAGTCCCTCAACACTACAAAGATGAAAGGCAAGATCGTATCACCTTGGCGAATACCCTGCATTGGCCAAAACCGCATGGTCGGCTTCCCGTTAATAAGAGCCTGAAAAGATGCCAAACGGACCATTTTCATAATCAAGGTGACAAAACAACCCGGGAAGCACATAGCACATAGCACATGCATAACGGAAGTAGATAACACTACTCAACTCTGTCAAAAACCTTTTTCATATCCAACTTAATTGAGAGCCACATGACGGACACACCCATGCAGACCCGCATTCAAAAAATCTAGAATATGTATTTCTGATACTTAAGATACATACCGGGGGAGGCTTTAGAATTTTATTTTTTGGATATTATATTCGAATATGAATATCCATAACTTAGATATGTGAAATAAAAAATTAAAAAAAACATATTGAAAATTGAGTATCAAAAATTAATAAAACCACTAAAAATTTGTTATATTTTATGTATTTTTATATTTATTATTTGATCCTTATGGATTTCGTTGGTACAGTTTGATTCTCGTATTTTAGTATTTACTAAAATACCCTTTTGTACCCGAATCATAGATAGAATTAATATATCTTGTATCAATTTATGTGGATTACAATAATCGATCGTTTCAGGTTATAATTACTCAAAGCGAAATACTTCAAGTCCTCTTCCTTTTATGATGCCAAACATGGATCGAATGCCTCATTTACGTGGCGTAGCATTCATGCAGGCAAAGAGGCCCTTCTAAAGGACATTCGTTGGAATGTGGGAAACGGCACTAGAATCAAAGTCTATGACGACCCTTGGATTGATTGCCCATCAATGCGCAACAGACCCATTTTCAGAGACACTTTACCGAGTGATATCACTGTCCAAGATCTTTTTATACCGGAGAAAAGGGAATGGAATTCAACGTTAATTTTGTCTCCTTTCTTCCACATGAAGCAGCCGCGATTCTTTCACTGTCGTGGCCACCACATGCCATTGAAGATAAATTATTCTGGCCGCACACCCCTAATTGCTTATACACCATTAAATCAGGCTACCGGAGGATATGTTTCCATAAACATAATGGGAACTCTTTATCTTCCGAACCTTCTAGCTCAAAACCGAACAACTTTTGGAACCGGCTTTGGGGCTTAAAAGTGCCCCCTACCCCCGCGTGAAAATTTGGCAATTCGTAAGGTATGTCCCAGCCTTTGTTCTTTATGTGGAAATGCCCGAGAGGACCTCGCCCATTGCTTATTCCATTGTGACATTCTCAACTCAACTTGGAGTAGAGTCGCCGAAAGCAAAGCTTGGGCTGACCTCAAGCTTCAAAGTTTCCACGACATTCTTGATTACCTTATAAGTTTGGAGGATGAACATATATGTTCTTGGATTTGCTGCCTCTTCTGGATAATTTGGAAAGCCTGATGCGATTGGATTTTTGACGGTAAGGGAGTAAACATTTCCTCTCTCATTTCACATGCTTTCTCTATGGCTGATGATTTTTTAGAAATATGGAGCCTTTCTCCCCAAATGTGTCATAAACCACCTGAATGGAACCAAGTGTGGACACCACCCCAGTCCGGATGTTTTAAAATAAATGTGGATGCATCGATTCGGAACAACTCATGCTCCGTTGGTGGCATTATTCGTGACTCCCACAGTCAAGTCCTTCACTCTTATTCCTTTTTTATTGACTCGTCTTCGGAAGCTATTTCTGGTGAGGCTTATGCTTTTTACCATGGTATTGCTTTTGCTTTGGGTTACGGTTACCACACCATTATCGTTGAAGGGACTGCTTAAACATTGTGCAGAAGCTTATTAAAGCGAAAGAAGACTTATCGGTTGTAGGGAATATAACTTCTGCCTGTATCTCTCTTGTCCCTTTATTCGATCACGTTGCTTTCTCTTTTGTCAAGCGCAATGGGAATACCCCCGCGCATTTGCTAGCATCTCTAGGGGCCCCCTCCCCACCCCTAGAGAATGGGGATTTTTCCCCCCCATCAGCTGTTTTGGATGCTTGTGCTTTGGATATGTTGAAATAAAAGCCTTTTTTGCTCAAAAAAAAATGTGTTTTAATTTGATGTATCACAAAAAGTTCAGGTTTAATGTGTTTTCGTTGTATCACACGAAGGTGTATTATCCCACATCATTCGTGGGACAGACGCATTTATTTTTAGGATTATTATTTGCACCACAATTGATCTACATTTGTCATTCACCTACCGATACACCAAAACATTTTCACAGAATCGACCATATATATATATATATATATATATATATATATATATATATATATATATATATATATATATATATATATATATATATATATATATATATATATATATATATATATATATATATATATATATATGTATATATATCTATATATAATATATACACGAGTGAATTTGATCCAATTACCCGCTATTTGACCCATTATCCGACCCAAAACCCGGTTTTCCCCAAAAAAAAAAAAAAAATTACCCAATTATGGTAAGTAGAATATCATTAATTAATTAATTACAGGATCTCAAAATTGATTCACAATTAAAAAAATATTTACACACATGCTGATTAAAACAAACACACGCATGTTATAATTACCCTATTTATGCCCACGTTTTAATTACCATCAAAACGTTTGAATTGCAATTTTCGACCATTTTTTTCATTCAGTATATTACAAGTGGATCAATTGCTATATTCAGTTTGCAAGGGTGTTTTCATCATCTTCTTCATCATCATTAAGGCAATTCTTAATCAAATGCATGCATGTGTTTTAATTAAATTATATATAATCAAATGCATGCATGCATGTTCTGTTTATGATAGTATATTGTCTAGATACTCAGTAATTGCTATTTGTGTTTTAATTTTATTTGTGGTTATTATTTTTGTGTTTTATTTTTGGTTGTTGTTTATTCCTGATTGACAGGTTTAAAATTCATGGGATGTTCGATGTGATCATACCGTCTGCATTTACAAGATTGAAGGATTCTTAGGTTGCGCTATCATTTTTTTAATCTATTCGATCAGGTATCAATTTTTTTTATCCATCGCATTATAAACGTCTGTCTGGCTACTTTGACACTACATGTTCATCTGTGGTTGCACCACGTTCTAGGATTCAAATCAAGTTTGAGATCGGCCAACAGATACGTTATTTTTAATTGAAGGTTCACCACCATTCCCGTTGTTCATTTGAATCATTTTTATACATATTTTTATCGCAAAAACGATTTTAAATTTTGTTGAAATGCATGAGTATGTGTTTAGGTATTCACAATTTCTGTTAATTGATTATGATGTCATCAAGTATGTTTAGGTAAAAGCATCCATTCTTTAAGTAAAAATGAAAATATAAAAAACTAAATAAATATCAAAAAAACAAATAGGGAATAAATTCGGCCGTAATTAGAAATATCATTTAAAATTTGATTTTTCTTATAAAAATAGGGAATATTTTGCATCTAATTCCATCAAATATTGAATTTAATGCGAAATATTATTGCATTAAATTATAATATTCAAATATTCTTACAAATTAAATTTATCTCATTTTCCTATCTTATTTCACATTAAAAAATAACTAAATTCAAAAAACCTACCATAATTATAGAGAACAAATCCGGCTCACAATCTTCTAATTTTTTTGGAAAAAAAACTGTCATTGTTATAATAACCGCATACTATAATTAGAAAAATTATTTAAAATTTGATTTTTTAATAAAAAATAGGGAATAAATCCGGATCACATTAATGCTAATTATTCTTACATTAAATGTGTTTTAAAAAAATAATTATATTCAAATTCTCTATTTAAAAAAATATTCATAAATTTATGTCATATCTGGCAATTTAGCCGTCTCAAAATTAAAAAAAAAAAACAAACCTACCATAATTACATAATTCACCTACCCTAATTATAAAAATCATTTAAAATTTTATTCTCCTAATAAAAATAGGTAATAAATTCGGCCATAATTAGAAAAATTATTTAGAATATGATTATTCTAATAATAATAGGAATAAATTCATCCATAATTAGAAAGAACATTTAAAATTTGATTTTCTTAATAAAAATAGGAATATTTCGCATTAAATTCAATCAAATATGGAATTAAATGTGAAATATTTTTTATTTAAATTATAATATTCAAAGAAAATATTAAATCAATTTTACCAATTAATAAAAATATATATTAACATTAAATTAAATTCAAAAAGGAAATATTCAGAAATTAAATTCATCCCTACAAATTAGATACCTCAATTAATGCAAAATATTGCTTCATTAAATTATGTTTTTATTTTTCAAAAAACATAATTAGGGATATTTTTCACCTGAATAATTATTCAGACATTAAATACATCATATATAACTGTCATTATTACAATAACCGCATACCATAATTAGAAAAATTATTTACAATTTGATTTTCCTAATAAAAATAGGGAATAAATCCGGGTCACATTAATGCTAATTATTCTTACATTAAATTTGTTTTAAAAAAATTATTATATTCAAATTCGCTATTTAAAAAAATATTCATAAATTTATGTCATAACTGGCAATTTAGCCGTCTCAAATTAAAAAACAAAAAAAAAACCCTACCATAATTACATAATTCACCTACCCTAATTATAAACATCATTTAAATTTTTTTTCTCCTAATAAAAATAGGTAATAAATTTGAACATAATTAGAAAAATCATTTAAAATATGATTATTCTAATAATAATAGGGAATAAATTCATCCATAATTAGAAAGAACATTTAAAATTTGATTTTCTTAATAAAAATAGGGAATATTTCGCATTAAATTCAATCAAATATGGAATTAAATGTGAAATATTTTTTATTTAAATTATAATATTCAAAAAATATATTAAATCAATTTTACCAATTAATAGAAAATATCTTAACATTAAATTAAATTCAAAAATGAAATATTCAGACATTAAATTCATCCCCAAAAAATTAGATACCTCAATTAATGCTAAATATTGCTCCATTTAATTATGTTTTTATTTTTCAAAAAACATAATTAGGGATATTTTTCACCTCAATAATTATTCAGTCATTAAATACATCCTATATAACTGTCATTATTACAATAACCGCATATCATAATTAGAAAAATTATTTAAAATTTGATTTTCCTAATAAAAATAGTGAATAAATCCGGCTCAAATTAATGCTAATTATTCTTACATTAAATGTGTTTTAAAAAAATAATTATATTCAAATTCTCTATTTAAAAAAATATTCATAAATTTATGTCATATCTGGCAATTTAGCCGCCTCAAAATTTAAAAAAAAAAACCTACCATAATTACATAATTCACCTACCCTAATTATAAAAATCATTTAAAATTTTATTCTCCTAATAAAAATAGGTAATAAATTCGACCATAATTTAAAAAATCATTTAAAATATGATTATTCTAATAATAATAGGAATAAATTCATCCATAATTATAAAGACATTTAAAATTTGATTTTCTTAATAAAAATATTGAATATTTCACATTAAATTCAATCAAATATGGAATTAAATGTGAAATATTTTTTATTTAAATTATAATATTCAAAAAATATATTAAATCAATTTTACCAATTAATAAAAAATATCTTAACATTAAATTAAATTCAAAAAGAAAATATTCAGACATTAAATTCATCCCCTAAAAATTGGATACCTCAATTAATGCTAAATATTGCTCCATTTAATTATGTTTTTATTTTTCAAAAAACATAATTAGGGATATTTTCACCTCAATAATTATTCAGACATTAAATACATCCTATATAACTGTCATTATTACAATAACCGCATACCATAATTAGAAAAATTATTTAAAATTTGATTTTTCTAATAAAAATAGGGAATAAATCCGGCTCACATTAATGCTAATTATTCTTACATTAAATGTGCTTTAAAAAAATAATTATATTCAAATTCGCTATTTAAAAAAATATTCATAAATTTATGTCATATCTGGCAATTTAGCCGTCTCAAAATTTAAAAAAAAAAAACCTACCATAATTATATAATTCACCTACCCTAATTATAAAAATCATTTAAATTTTTATTCTCCTAATAAAAATAGGTAATAAATTCGATCATAATTAGAAAAATCATTTAAAATATGATTATTCTAATAATAATAGGGAATAAATTCATCCATAATTAGAAAGAACATTTAAATTTTGATTTTCTTAATAAAAATAGGGAATATTTCGCATTAAATTCAATCAAATATGGAATTAAATGTGAAATATTTTTTATTTAAAATATAATATTCAAAAAAAATATTAAATCAATTTTAACAATTAATAAAAAATATCTTAACATTAAATTAAATTCAAAAAGGAAATATTCACACATTAAATTCATCCCCTACAAATTAGATACCTCAATTAATGCTAAATATTGCTCAATTAAATTATGTTTTTATTTTTCAAAAAACAATTTTTCTAATTATGGTATGCGGCTCATTTAATACCAAATATTCTTACATTCAATTCTTTTTTTAACATTGCACCGATTGTTTTTTTTTATAGTTTTTGAATTAACTTTGTTCGGTTTTGTTTTTGCGGCATTATGTCATTTAATGGGAAATATTTTTGCATTAAATACATCCCATATAAATTATTCACTCCAATTAATACAAAATATTCTTATATTAAATTAAATTTCAAAAATACCTAAATTAAAAATGGAATTTAATGCGACATATTTTTACATTAATTTATAAATTGAGAAAATGAGAAATTATTTATTCCAATTAATGAAATATAATTCTAATATTAGATTACAATGTCAAATGATTTTACATTAAATTATATTTTGAAAAATAATAATATTCATGTTTTCCAATTAATTCAAAATATTCTTAAATTAAAGTTATTCCCTGCTAAATAGTCGCTTCATTTAATACCAAATATTCATACAATCAATTATATTTTCAAGAATAACTTACTTCAAATATTTGCAGTGTAATGCAAATGTATTTAGATTAAATAAATATGCCATTCAACGTGAAATATTCTTATATTAAATTACATTTTCAAAAGAAAAACAATTTCAAATATGTCAAAAGATAATAATCCTGTAAAACTATTTTAAATTAAATATATGGATCATAAATAAATTCAAATATGTCAAGAAAAAAAATCATTATGTACAAATTTTTGAGTCCTCTATTGATACATAATATTCAGAAATTAAATTACATTTTGAAAATAACTAAATTCAAATATGCCAATTAATACGATATATTCTTAAATCAGGTAATTTGCTATGCATTAGCCACATCATTTAATGATGTGGTGGGTATGGTAGGTAGGAAGCGTATTTGAATAAGGTTGGGTAGTGGGTAAGGTATGGCATAATGATGGGTGGGTAGGGTATGGCAGGGTGATGGGTCAGGTAGGGTAGGGTGAGGTAGTGGGTAGGGTAGGGGTGGTGGTGTGTGGGGTAGGGTATGGTATAGTAGGGAGGTAAGTTGAAGTGGTGGGAAATGTAGTGTTGCTAGGATAGGGTAGGGTAGAGTAGAGTAGGGTAGGTTGGGGTAGTGGGTAAGGTAAGGTAGGGTAGTGTGGTGGGTAAGATAAGGTAGAGTGTAATGGTGGGTAGAGTAGGGTAGAGTGGGTAGGGTAGGATGGGGTAGGGTAAGGTGAAGTGGTGGGTAAGGTAGGGTTGGTATGGTAGGGTAGGGTAGGGTAGAGTATGGTAGGATAGGTTGGGGTAGTAGGTAAGGTAAGGTAATGTGGTGTGGTGGGTAAGATAGGGTAGAGTGGAATGGTGGATAGAGTAGGGTAAGGTTGGGGTGGTGGGTTGGGTAGGGTAGAGAAGGGTGTGGTGGTGGGTAAGGTTGGGTGGTATGATGAGTAAGGTAGGGTGGTAGGGTGTGGTGGGTAAGGTAGGGTTGGGGAGGGTTGGAGAGGGTTGAGTAGTGTAGGATATGTTGGGGTAGTGGGTAAGGTAAGGTATGGTGGAATGGTGGATAGGGTGGGGTTGGGTGGTAGGTAGGGTACGGTGGGGTGGTGGGTTGGGTAGGGTAGAGAATGGAGGGGTGGGGAAGGTAGGGTGGTATGATGGGTAATGTAGGGTAGGCTAGGGTTGGGGTTAATGAAAGTGAAGCAGAGTAGGTAATGGGTAAGGTAGGTAGGATGTCGAGGGTAAGATATGGTGATATCAGGTAGGGTGGTGGGTAGGGTATGATAGCAGTGGGTAAGGCAGGGTAAGATGGTGGGTAAGGTAGGGTTGGGGAGGGTATGATAGGTTGGGGTAGTGTGTAAGGTAGGTATAGTGGTGTGGTGTGGTGGGTAAGATATGGTAAAGTGGAAAGGTGGATAGGGTAGGGTTGGGTGGTGGTAGGGTACCGGTGGGGTGGTGGGTTGGGTAGGATTAGGAAGGAAGGGGTTGTGGGAAGGTGGGGTGGAATGATGAGTAAGGTAGGGTAGGGTAGGGTTGGGGTGGATGAAAGTGGAGTAGAGTAGGTAATGGGTAAGGTAGGTAGGATGTCGAGGGTAAGATATGGTGATATCGGTAGGGTAGGATATGGTGGTGGGTAGGGTATGATATCGGTGGGCAGGGCCGGGTGGAAGAGAGATAGGGTGTAATGGGGTATGACGTAGGACTACTCACCCCTTCGCCTATATCATACGTTATGAACCATATCATACCCTACTCAAGCCAACCATAATTCACTACATTACTCTATCAATCACTCAATGTGTCATCTTTTATATAATTTGTTTAATTCCAATCCTGCATATTCTATTCAATTCAATTCTGCGTAACAAATATGCCAATAAAATCTTTTTTTTCATCCTTAAAAAAATTATTCTATTGAAATATTCGTTCTCCTGTGCAATGCTAAAAGCAGTAATATAACCACAATTATTGGCATCAGTATAATTTTTGAACATGTTGTGTGGTCTGTTTTTGATTTTATCTGAGGTAATCACATTGTCATACGTCCCCGTGCAATGCACGGGTTTATGACTAGTATATATATATATATATATATATATATATATATATATATATATATATATATATAACAACATTCATCATATAATACCGTAAAAAAATTTGAATACTAAAAGATGGTGTAGAGATATACCGTAATGAGTTAGTGGACCCGCTGAAAAGAAATAGCAAATATTACACTACACTCACACACACACACACAAATATTTAAAAAAAAAAATCACCGGTTGGAAGAAAAAAAATATTTTTTTTTTGAGAAAACAAGAACTTTATAAATCAACATCCGACAAACAAGCGGCTAAAACGTCACCAAGGGGCGAGGTGCTCCAAGATGTCCTAGCAGTAACTGACAAAGCATGTCTAGCTAAAAGATGCGACAGAACATTCCCCACACACCGAATAAACGAAAAAGAAACAGAGACAAAATTAGATAAGAGGGCCAAACAATCCTGCAACAGACAGCCATGAGCCGTCAGGTCCTCTACTGGCCCAAGTGACTCGCTTCCACCAGTGCCAATGTTGGACTTATTTCTTAGTTTTGATGATGAGTGCCATACTAGCTGTTATAGTGCAAAGGCAAAAAGATGTCTAGATTAAATGTATAGGTTTATTAGAGTTTGATTCATAAATAGGTTTGATCAAACAAGCACTGTAAATGGCTGCTGATTGTTTATCGCCAGATTGATCTAGGTCAGTAGGGTAGATAGGTCAGTAGACTTGTCAGGAACCTGCTGAAGACTGAAGACTGAAGGCTGAGGGTTCAAACTCGGTTAATGAAGGCTAAGGGATCAAACTTAGTATTTAATGTCAAGGATATGGAATCAGAATTTAGACAAGTCTGTGATGACCTAAACCGATTACATATACCTTGTGTAGAAGGTCTAAGTTCCACAAGTTAGATGATGTTTGGAACTTGGTTATACTTTAAATGATGTAATCTAACTTCACATACAAAAGTTGGATAAAAGATTCAGCTGCATTATATTTTACAGACAAAAATATGATGTTCAGCAGATTGATTGGTTTTACAGCAGACTGATGAACCTGCCGATATATACCTCGATTAACTCAAGATTATTGGGAAGTTACATGGATAAGAACAGCCAACTACCTCGACTTATCAAGCAAATCAAAGGTTGAGATTAAAAAGACGTTGGGATGATCCATATTTTTATCCATTGGATACAAGTCAAAGGGGTGGACAGACTGCACTGTCAAAAAGTAATCCTGACAGTGTCGATCCTATGAATAGTGACGGAATGCAGTGCAGATGGGACAAATACAAGGAACGGTCACATTTGAATTTCAAATTCAAGTCACATGCATTCCTACCTATAAATAGAGGACTTTCAACTCAAGAAAAAGATGATGAATTTTGGGATAAATTTTAAGTGATAACACCGAGCTGAAAAACACCCTGCTGAACTTACTGAGCTTAAAGCTACTGATCTAGTTATTCTCTTCAAGTGCATTCTGTGTTCAAGCTGCATCAAGCATACACACTTGAAGACTGCAAGCTGCTGATTATATCATCCTAATCAAGCTGCTGCAACTGAATCATTTATTTGATTCATTCTTTATTTTATAAAGAACCTACTGAAGACAGTGAAGCATCTGTTAGGTGTGAAAGACTGTTGGTTTGTGGTGGAGCTGGTGAAGAGGCAATTCTACCCTTCAAGGACCAGTGGAAGACTCAGGAGCAGCAATCCTACCTGTTCTTAGTTTTCAGTTTGTGAAGCCATAGTTATTGGTGAAGGACAAGCAACCTAGGATTCTTTGTAACAGATAACTCAAGGATTACTAGTGAATTTCCTCCAACATCACAGGAGAAGAGTGGACGTACAGGATTACATCACCTGGAACCACTATAAAATCCTCTACTTACTTTCTGCTTTTACTTTCTGCACTTGTTTTATTTCATATCAACCTACTGAATCTAGCAACTGAAATCACACACATACACTACTGCGTATCTAATACTTAGTAACATATTTAACAACAAGTAACAAGGCTTAATTTTGATATTATTCCGCTGCACAAATTCAGCAAACTGAACTGTCAGTAGACTACTGTTTATCAGCAGGCTACTGAGGTCTCAGCAGACTACTGAAGTATCAGCAGGCTGCTGAAATTGCAGAATTTGGTAACTCCAAAGTTTTAAGTGTTAAGTTTATTCACCCCCCCCTCTAAACTTAACTAAAGCCTTTTCAAGGGACCAACAATTGGTAGCAGAGCCGTGCTTCTGTTCTGAAGGAATCCTACTTGTTGTGCTTGTGAAAATTCTTTAAAACTTTCTTTCAAGTTACTGATTTTCAAGACTTGCATCATGGATAACACACAGTATGCTAGAACCATGTTGATGTGCTCTCTTGATAGATTTGATGAGTATAAACGTCGAATGCAGGCATATCTTGCTGCTACTCATGATGAGATGATGGATGTACTAACTGAAGGACCACTGGAGATTACAAAGGCAGTAACAGTGGGTGACAGAACTGAGTACATTCCTAAACCAAAGAGAGAATGGAATGCAGAAGACAGGAAAAGAGCAAACCTCAACAACATTGCTATTGATATCATCTACAGAACCTTGGATAGCAATATGTACATGAAAGTCAAAGATTGCAAGACTGCAATGGAACTTTGGGATAAGATTCACTTAATCTGTGAAGGCACTGATGCAATAAAGAAGAACAAAATCAGTGTGGCCAGAAAAAGGTTTCAAAAGTTCAAAATGCTACCTAATGAAACCATTGAGCAAATGGAGTCCAGATTCAATGCAATCTTAGATGAGCTTACTCTGCTGAGTGTAAGTTATTCAAAAGAGGAAGTAAACACCAAAATCTTGGAAGCTTTACCTGCAAGAGATGTTTGGAAAATGAAGGTGACTGCAATTGAAGAAATGAGAAAGCTGCATGAGGAAGACACCTTCAAATTGTTCTCTGATCTTAAGGCCTATGAATTTAGCAAGAAGTTAGTGCCTGAAACTGAAAAGGAAGAGCCAAAGACCACTGCATTGGCTGCTTCACATCATGAAGAAACATCAGGAGGACAGGATGACATGCTGGATGAGATGCAAGAGCAGATTGCCCTACTAAGCAAGAAGATCAGAATGATGAAGACTGGAAAGGCCCCTACAAGAAATTTCACAAAGAGGCCTACTGAGAGAAGGAAAGAAGAACCAAAGAAAGATAATGACTATCTATGCTTTCATTGCAAGAAACCAGGACACTTCAGACCTGATTGTCCTGAATTGAAACAAGGCAAGGAACCCGATTATCTTTGCTTCAACTGTAAGAAGCCTGGACATTTTAGACCTGATTGTCCGGACCTACTGAAGACCAAAAGTCAACAAAGGAGACATGGCAAGAAGGCTATGGTTGCTGAAGATGAATCAGGATATGAAGTGGGATCCGAAAAAGGAAATGAGTCAGATGACACAGCACTGGTTGCTGATATGGAGGATTATGCTTTGATGGCCAACATGGATGAAACTGAGGAGGTATACAACACTGTATCTATAAACACTCCTGCTGGAAGTGATTGTGAATCAACCTGTGGTTCAAATCCTAGAAATTCTGACAACAATGAGACTTTGGATGCCATCCTTAATCAATCGAGGATAATACAATCTGGTTATGATATTGTGAAGGCTGAAAAAGAGGCTCTTGAGTTAGAAGTTGGAAGATTGAAAGCTGAATTAAGGGTTTTCAAAGGTAAGGAAAAAGATGTTGGACAGAATCAGCATAAGTCTGCTGCACATCCAGCAGCCTCTGAATCTGCTGAACCATCTTGTTCCAATACTGCATACAAATCAGGAAAGCCTTATGGAGATAGAACCGGGCTTGGATTTGGAACTCGACAATCTAACAAGAGTGGATCCAGTAAGGTTCTTGAACCTAGTACCAGAATTGGTCCTAAGTTTGTGCCTGCACTAGATCCATCTCCCAGTAAGGCTGCTAAAGCAGTAAAACCAAATGAGAATGCCTCAAAGAAGCAAAATCAGAAGTCTCAGAAGTCAACAGCTCCTAGTAAAAAGAATAAATCCAAAAATAGGACTGCTGTACCTTCTAAGCCTGCTGATAGCAGACCTGCTACCAAGTCTGCTGGACCACAGAAGGGAAAGAAACAGAAATATTCCAAGAATAAGAATCCCAAATCCAAAAATGTTGATCATTCAAGGGATACTTATCTCAGGGGGAAAGGTAGACTGTTCCCTGCTGATAATGATTGGAATATTCCTGCATCTAATGCTAGAAACAGTCAGCATAACCATACTGCTAGGGTAAAACCTAGACAATGGAATCAGCAGAGGACTTACATAAGACCTCAGCAGACTCCATATTACAGGGCTGCTCCTAACAGACAACACATCTATGGCTATGCAAATGTTTCTAACAACAAGAATCATTTCAAACAGCATTATGTACCAAAAGGCCAGAAAACATATGTGGTTCCTACACAACCTACTGTTAGAACTTATGGATGTGTGGAATACATGTATGAACCAAAGTATGAACCAAAGTATGACACATTTAGGAGAAGACCTTATGGAAACATACCAAGGGTCATGCTTGCCACTGACCACTATGGACCCAAACAGGTTTGGGTACCTAAAATGCATTAACTTTGTTTTGTAGGGTGTCTGGTACTTTGACAGTGGATGTTCCAGACACATGACAAAGAATAAGCACTGTCTTACAAATTTTGTGGCAAAAGATGGTCCAAGGGTGAATTTTGGCAACAAAAATACACCTGGTTATACAAGAGGATATGGCACACTTATCGAAAATGGACTTACAATCAAGAATGTTGCATATGTGGAAGGACTGGATTACAACTTGCTGAGCACTGGACAATTCTGTGATATGGGATACAAGGTCACTTTTGACAAAAACAACTGTATTGTCATTAGTGAAAGAGGTGATCAAGTTGTACTTGCTGGTAGAAGGCAACAGAACATGTATGTTGTGGATTGGTCCACTGCAGTTCCAGAAACCTGCCTGATTGTGCATACCAAATCTGAACTCAATTGGTTATGGCACAAGAAGTTGAATCATCTAAATTTTGATGATATTAATCAACTAGTGAAGAAGAAGTTAGTGGTTGGTTTACCCGAGATTACATTCAAGAAGGATGCTATCTGTGATGCATGTCAGCAAGGTAAACAGATAAAGTCTAGCTTCAAGTCAAAGACTAAACAATCAACTAACAGAGTGTTGGAGCTTATGCACATGGATCTTTTTGGACCTATAACTCCAACAAGTGTGACAGGGAAGAAATACACCTTAGTGGTTGTGGATGATTTTTCTAGATACACTTGGGTGATATTCATGAACAAGAAAAGTGAGACTCTCCAAAGCTTACCTAATCTTTTGAAAAGATTACAAAATGAGAAAAGTCTAACAGTCATAAAGATTAGATCGGATCAGAGTACTGAATTTCTCAACAAAGTTATAAGAGAATATTGTGAACAGAATGGTGTACTTCATCAACTTGCTGCTGCTGGTACACCTCAGCAAAATGGGGTTGCTGAAAGAAGAAACAGGACATTAAAGGAAGCAGGAAGAACAATGATTTGTGAAGCTTTGCTACCTGAAAGATATTGGGCTGAAGCAGTAAATACAGCATGCTATACACAAAATAGAACATCAGTAAACAAGAAGCTGCTGAAGACACCTTATGAGATCTGGAATGGAAGGATACCTAATATATCCTATTTCCACCCATTTGGAAGCAAATGTTTTATTCTAAATCATAAAGTTCATTTGAAAACATTCCAACCAAAATCGGATGAAGGAATTTTCTTAGGATATTCTTCAGTCAGCAGAGCATTCAGGGTACTGAACAAAAGAACACTGAAACATGAAGAAACAATCAATGTTGTGTTTGATGAACCTAAGTTTACTGGTATGGAAGATAAAGAGTGTGAACCTGCTGAAAATCAACAAATCAATGATCCAGATTGTGTTGAAGTTTTGGAAAGATTCAATGACCTAAAAGTTTCTGATACTGCCCCTGCTGAACACCCTGCTGACAATGTTACTGATGCAACAACTGAAGCAATTCAAGGATCTGCTGACCCTCCTGTAGAAGAAACTACAGCAGACCCTACTGAAGATGATATTCCCGAAAATCAAAATAACCAAAATCCACAATGGTTAAGGAATCACCCTGCTGAACAAGTTATTGGCAATGTACAACAAGGTGTGAGGACTAGAAGACAACTGGAAGCTATGTTTACTTGTTTTCTATCTCAAATGGAACCTAAAGTTGTTGAAGAAGCAATTTCAGATCCAGATTGGATAATCGCTATGCAAGAAGAATTAAATGAATTTGAAAGAAATCAAGTTTGGACACTAGTTGAAAGGCCAGCTCATACAAATATCATTGGTACTAAGTGGGTATATAGAAATAAACTTGATGAATCTGGTACCATTGTAAGAAATAAGGCCGGACTAGTTGCAAAAGGCTATTCTCAAGCAGAAGGAATAGATTTTGATGAAACTTATGCACTGTTGCAAGATTGGAAGCTATCGATTATTCTTGGCACATGCTGCATATAAGAACTTCAAAGTATATCAAATGGATGTCAAGAGTGCATTTTTGAATGGTATCCTAGAGGAGGAAGTGTATGTTCAGGAACCTCCTGGATTTGAAGTTAAAGATCAAGAAGATAAAGTGTATAGACTCAACAAAGCACTTTATGGATTGAAACAAGCACCAAGAGCATGGTATGAGACTCTATCTCAATTCTTGGTGGACAATGGTTTTACAAAAGGGACCATTGACAAGACTCTTTTCAGAATCAGTGAAGGGGACAACACCCTGCTGGTACAAATTTATGTTGATGACATAATTTTTGGCTCTGAAAATGATTTACTTTGTGAAAAGTTTGCAAATCTAATGAAAAGTAAATTCCAAATGAGTATGATGGGAGAAATGAATTACTTCTTGGGATTGCAAGTTAAACAGTTGAAAGATGGAATCTTCATTCATCAAACCAAGTATACCAAAGAGCTGCTGAAGAAATTTGGTATGGAAAACAGCACTAAGAGCTCAACTCCTATGAGTACAAACATCAGATTGGATGAAGATAAAGAAGGCAAAAATGTTGATCAGACTTTGTACAGAAGGATGATAGGCAGTCTGCTGTACCTCACTGCCAGCAGACCTGATATATCCTTTGCTGTAGGTGTTTGTGCAAGATTTCAATCCAAACCTAAAGAAAGTCATTTAGGTGCAGTTAAGAGAATTCTCAAGTATCTTAAAGAAACTTTGGGAGTAGGGATTTGGTATTCCAAGGAAGGAAGCTTCAAGGTAATATCCTACTCAGATTCTGATTATGCTGGATGCAAGATTGATAGAAAAAGCACCTCAGGAACCTGTCAGTTAATGGGAAATAGACTGGTCTCCTGGTTTAGCAAGAAACAGAATTCTATTTCAACTTCCACTGCTGAAGCTGAATACATTGCTGCTGGAAGTTGCTGTGCACAAGTACTATGGCTAAGACAACAATTAAGGGATTATGGAATTGAAGAAAGGAAAATTCCAATCATGTGTGACAACACAAGTGCAATTGCAATCACAGAAAATCCTGTTTTGCATTCAAGAACCAAGCACATTGATGTGAGACATCATTTTATAAGAGATCATGTTGAAAAGAAAGATGTGGTGGTTCTATACATCCCTACTGAAGATCAACTTGCCGATATTTTCACTAAGCCACTTGATAGTGAAAGATTTGCCAAATTAAGGACTGAACTTGGAATTATAAAGATTGATCGATATTCAGCAGTGTACTGGAATTCACCAAGGGGATTAGTCTTTGCTATGTTGGGTGAGCTCACTTAGCAGATTAGTCATTGGTATCAACAATTCCATGTACTTATGTTTGAACAATTGAGCAAATGAGGTTGCCAAGGGGATTGGTCTTTGTCATGTTGGGTGAGCTCACTTGACAGATCAGTCATTGGTATTAAACTTCATATTGTATTATCAATTGAACAAAACAAGGAGAAAACAAGGATCAGCAGAGTCACCTTGTCAGCAGGCTGCTGAAGCACATTATCAGCAGGCTGCTGAGCCCACCCTGCTGAGGGATACCTTGCTGAAGGAAATTTTACTCAGTCAAAGTTATTTAGGTCAAAAAGCAGTTTGGCGGGATATTTATTTTATCCATTATGACCACAGTTAAACCATCCAACGGTTACAAACGTTATGGTGGAGTAATGGGCCACGTGTCAAGACAGAATTTATTCAGATTAATCGTGGTTACCTCAATGTACGTGCTATGACAGTTTCAACTACCCACTGTCTATATAATCAGACTGTTACATAGCAGATTCACCACTTGCATCTTCTGCTTTATCTCTGCAAATTCTACTTCGTGTGAACACAGATTTGAGAGGAACTCTTCTTCATCTTTTTCTTATTTCAATGGCGGAAAGAGTTGAAGTTCAAATCGAATCTAGCCAAAGTGTAAGAGGCTATGTTGTTGATGCAAACCAAACAGAGTTGGCCATTAATATAGGTCGAAGAATAAGGAGGTTTGCGGGCTTGGAGAACAAGCTCAATATCAGATTAGACACAATTTCATACACCAATGTTGTTGATTTCTGGAAGAACATGGTGGTGGAGGAAGGAACTGAAGCATTCAATACAACTGTGAATGCTGAGGAGCTTGTTATCTCCCCCAGTCTGCTGAGGGAAGTGTTTGGATTTGAAGAAGTGGAAAATGGTCCAGTGAATCCTGAAGCAATGGGATTGGACAAGTTGACTTTTGTAGACCAAATCAAGACAAATCAAACCACCAAATCTGTTCCTGGCATAAATTGCAGACACATTGGGAATGAATATAGTCTGCTGAGCAAGCTCATTGCAAAGAACATACTTGGGCTAACTGGCAGTATGGATACTCTATCAGGACCCAAGATAGAGCTGATGATTATCATCTGCAGGAGCATGAAGTTTGACTGGGCTGGATACTTTATTCACTATATGAAGAAAGTTGCAAAGGAGGACAAACTAGGGAAAAGGAAATCAAAGGCCTTACCCTTAGGTTTGATGATTCAAACCCTGCTGAATCACTTGGAGGTTCCCGACATTGAACCAGTTGATATAAATCAGTCCAGATACAAAAAGGAGATTGATTATGCAATCCCTGGACTTGATGATGATGAAGAAATTGCTGAAGAAGCTGCTGATGATAATGATGATGGAGATGATGGTGATACTGGTGGTGAGCAGGTTCAACCAACTAAGAAGATTTCTATCAAACCTGCCGCACCAAAGAAAACTGCTGGGAAGAGGAAGAAGAGTGCTGATGATAGAAAGATTACTGAAATCTTGAAATCAAAGAGAACAAGAAAGGAAACAGCACAGACTGCTGAGTCTGCTGAGGGTCAAGTGGAGGTTACTGACCCTGCTGTAGCTGCAAGAAGAACTGTTGTTGAAATTCTTAGAGAACAACAGAAGGAAGCAAGTAGAAAAAGAAAATTGACTAGAAAAGATGATGATGATGAACCCCTATCCAAGAGGATGAAGGAAGTTGCCAAAAAGAAGAAATATGGCAAGGGGAAAGAGTTGAAAGATTTGGAGGCACAGAGGGCCCAAGAAGAAGCATCAGGAGAGGAGGAAGAAGAGGCTGTTGAAGCTGAGCCTCTAACTATCATTCCACCAGTTGTTATCGGTGATTCCTCCAATGAAGAAGTTATCAAGTCCACCGATGCTGAACAGGTTGTTTTTGAGCAATCTGTAGAGGATGTACAGCAGTCTACTGACCCTGAGCCTGCTGTAGCATCCATGAAGAACCACAGCAAACCACTGAACCTGAACCTGCTGTGGTGGTTGAAGAGGTGATTGGAGACTTGGTTGAAGACCCCGCAAATTTGGCAATAGTTCAGGGGGAAGAGCAGTCTGCTGCTAACCCTGCTGATGAGCATGTAAGTCAGGGGGAACCAAGTGTGACACAGATGGAAGTAGTAGGTACAAATGCACCATCACAGCAACCTGCTGACTTTCAAACATCTGTAGAAGATACCTTGAATCGCTTGTTGGAACCTTTGGAGGTCAACAAGCTACTGGAGCTACTCCCAGAAGATCTTTTATGCCATTTGAGAGGCATGTGAAAAAGAGCAAGAAAACTGGAGAGTATGTGGATCCCAAACTTCAACAAATTGCTGATTACTTCCAGTGGAAGTTTGGGTTCTACAAAAGACAAAAACCAGCTGCTCAACCAATGACAGATTTTGAAGAATGGGTTTTTGACAAGTTAGGAGTGGAAAACTTGCTGGATCTGATTGATACAACCTTGCCGCAATCAAGACTGATGGATCTGTTTGATGAGCAACAGAAGGAGGAGGGTATCAAATTTAGAGATCCAAGAGATGGTCCTGATGATTCCTCTTCATCATCAGATAGTAGAGGAGATTTTCCCTCTGGACCAGGAGAATCAAGTGTGGCTGCACTAGCACATGAATCATCTGTACAACAGCCAACTAATACTGGTAAGTCTGCTGAGGGCCAGCAGACTGGAGAGATGGATGAGGATCTACAGGATCTCACCATGGATGATCTGGAGGCATTGATCAATGAAGGCATAAATTTGAGTACTGGTAGGCTGGCTGATGAACCAAGTACATTTCATGTTGTAGAGCCTACTGCACAACCTGAAGATGTACAGAATGCTGATTTGGATGTGGAAAAGACCACTGACTTCAGTGAACCAAGTGCTAGTTCTGAGGAATCCATTGAATATCAAAGAGGATTTGACTTTGAAGGAATTCTCACCAAAACTGCCATGATTCTGACCAAGATTGGTCATGCTGAAGGTTTCCAAGTGGATAATACCAATATATTCAATCCACAGGAAGTTGAAGAGGAGGTACAGGTTGCTGGGATACAAACAGCACCTGGACAAAGGTTGGAACAGGAGGTACAGGCTGCTGAGTCTCAAACAGCACCTGGACAAAGGTTGGAACCAGATTTGGGTTTGGAGGAAACCCCTGTTGTTGATAAGGCTGCTGTAGTGGAGCCTGCTGGAGCCAAGGCCACTGTAGGAAAAGATAGTCAGCAGACTGCTGTTAATGAGGATGAGCAACTGCTGGACTATAACTACAGTGATGAAGAATTTCAAATTTTTGGAGAAGAAGAAGTTGTTGAAGAACCTGCACAAGATCCTATCCTTGAAGATGTTCTTGGTGCAATGGTTGAGGAAGGACCTCCCCCTGCTGGGAGAGATTTGAGTAGAGCCATGGTCATCAGCAGACAACAGGCACAATATAGAGTTGAGGAGCCTGCTGATGGATCTACTGACAGTAGAATGGCCAGTGGAGTGCCAATTGAAGTTGTCAATGAGTTAAGAACTGTAAGAAATGATATGCAACAGTTAAGAACTCAATTGGACAGGCAAGAACAAAGATTTGAAGAACTAATGAAGATGGTAAATGATAATAGACAATCTCCTGATACAGTTGCTTCAAACTTTGCATCTACTCAAAATGCTGTGAATGATCCGATATATGATGTAAGATATATCAAGCAAGGGAATACACTGAAGGACAAGTTTTTGAAAGATCAACTTACATCCGTTCATCAAAAACTTGACAAGCTTGCTGAAGCTGCTGAGCCTGCTGCTGCACAACAACCTGCTGTGCCTGACCCCAAATTTACTGAAAGGATCAACAGACTGGAAGAGACCCCGCAATCAAGGATTACTTCACTTGATACTAGAACTGGAACTATGGCAGGTCAACTACACAGAGTGATAGTGTCACAGGAAGCTATTCATGGCCTCATCTCACGTTTTGTTGATGATGTCACTAAGGGGGAAGAGGGCCAATCAGCTGCAGCAAAGGAGGCTGCTAGACTCTTTGCACAAAAGAGATGGACTGATGATACAAATGCCTTTAGGCAACCTGCACCTGGCAGAGTGCAACTTACTGATGATCTCCTATCACAGTACAAGAAAGAGTTTTACAACAGAAGGAGACCCTATCGTGACATGGGATTTCATGAAGGTCTCAACTCCTTCTTGAGCTTGAAGTTTTGGGAGGCAAGGATTAGAGCTTTAAGAGCATCTACCAGAGACAGAAGGAGTAGCAGAGGTGAAAAGGTGCTGCCAATTACAAAAGCAAAAGATTCACTGAATGAATTTAAGGAGCTGTATATGAAGTTTGGCTTCAGGGTGAATCAGATCAATCTTGTCCTGCCTGAAGCATGGAATTGGTGGAAACAAGTCAATTCTTATATTGACTTTACACTTATTGAGAATGAATGGATGGTTGAAATGATAGAAGAGATCAGAGCCTATCAAGAGCAAGCTGAGAAGGCTAGACAAGAAAGAGAAAAGAGACAATAGATCAGCTACCTTTCATTGTTTATCTTTGCTGTATCTAGTTGTAATAACTGTGAACAAATATTTATAATGAGAAATGACTGAATTTGTTCTGTTTGTGTTTTTATCTTTTTGCTTTGCTGATTAGGTGAGGGTAGTGGCATCATCACCAAAAAGGGGGAAATTGTTGGACTTATTTCTTAGTTTTGATGATGAGTGCCATACTAGCTGTTATAGTGCAAAGGCAAAAAGATGTCTAGATTAAATGTATAGGTTTATTAGAGTTTGATTCATAAATAGGTTTGATCAAACAAGCACTGTAAATGGCTGCTGATTGTTTATCAGCAGACTGATCTAGGTCAAGAGGGTAGATAGGTCAGTAGACTGGTCTAGAACCTGCTGAAGACTGAAGACTGAAGGCTGAGGGTTCAAACTCAGTTAATGAAGGCTAAGGGATCAAACTTAGTATTTAATGTCAAGGATATGGAATCAGAATTTAGACAAGTCTGTGATGACCTAAACTGATTACATATACCTTGTGTAGAAGGTCTAAGTTCCACAAGTTGGATGATGTTTGGAACTTGGTTATACTTTAAATGATGTAATCTAACTTCACAAACAAAAGTTGGATAAAAAGATTCAGCTGCATTATATTTTACAGACAAAAATATGATGTTGAACAGACTGATTGGTTTTACAGCAGACTGATGAACCTGCCGATATATACCTCGATTAACTCAAGATTATTGGGAAGTTACATGGATAAGAACAGCCAACTACCTCTGACTTATCAAGCAAATCAAAGGCTGAGATTAAAAAGACGTTGGGATGATCCATATTTTTATCCATTGGATACAAGTCAAAGGGGTGGACAGACTGCACTGTCAAAAAGTAATCCTGACAGTGTCAGTCCTATGAATAGTGACAGAATGCAGTGAGGATGGGACAAATACAAGGAACGGTCACATTTGAATTTCAAATTCAAGTCACATGCATTCCTACCTATAAATAGAGGACTTTCAACTCAAGAAGAAGATGATGAATTTTGGAATAAACTTCAAGTGATAACACTGAGCTGAAAAACACCCTGCTGAACTTACTGAGCTTAAAGCTGCTGATCTAGTTATTTTCTTCAAGTGCATTATGTGTTCAAGCCGCATCAAGCATACACACTTGAAGACTGCAAGCTGCTGATTACTTCATCCTAATCAAGCTGCTGCAATTGAATCATTTATTTGATTCATTCTTTATTTTATAAAGAACCTGCTGAAGACAGTGAAGCATCAGTTTGGTGTGAAAGACTGTTGTTTGTGGTGGAGCTGGTGAAGAGGCAATTCTACCCTTCAAGGACCAGTGGAAGACTCAGGAGCAGCAATCCTACCTGTTCTTAGTTTTCAGTTTGTGAAGCCATAGTTATTGGTGAAGGACAAGCAACCTAGGATTCTTTGTAACAGATAACTCAAGGATTACTAGTGAATTTCCTCCAACATCACAGGAGAAGAGTGGACGTACAGGATTACATCACCTGGAACCACTATAAAAATCTCTCTACTTACTTACTGCATTTATTTTCTGCACTTAGTCTGTATTCATATCAACCTGCTGAATCTAGCAACTGAAATCACACACACACACTACTGAGTATCTAATACTTAGTAACATATTTAACAACAAGTAACAAGGCTTAATTTTGATATTATTCCGCTGCACAAATTCAGCAAACTGAACTGTCAGTAGACTACTGTTTATCAGCAGGCTACTGAGGTCTCAGCAGACTACTGAAGTATCAGCAGGCTGCTGAAGTTGCAGAATTTGTTAACTCCAAAGTTTTAATTGTTAAGTTTATTCACCCCCCCCCCCCTCTAAACTTAACTAAAGCCTTTTCAAGGGACCAACAGCCAAAGAGATAGCCTTAAGCTCCATGTATTCCACCGGATCCCCTGGATTAAAATGATATGTGAAAGAGTGAAGAACTGCTCCATGGGAATCCTGGAAAATAACCCCAACGCCTGCTCCTATCTAAGTTACTGATGCATCCACATTGACCTTTATCACCCCGCCAAAGGCTTCACCCATTTATCCTGCAATTGTTGATCCGAGGCCTGCGTCCTATAGGTCTCCATAGCCTCTACATATTCGGCTGATGCAGCCAGCGATCGCATACACACCGCAGAGATGTAGACTGCATAAAAAAAATACTTGAAAAACATGTATGCATCCCTATCTAGTTATTATTAGATCAATTATTTATCAAATACCGTAATTACTTAAACTCAAATGAAGGAGGTGTTACAAAGTAACGCCCCGTTCCCGGATACCGAGTCCTTATCCGGAAATGAAACGTTTGGCACATATAATATTAAATAAATTCAATATTATACGTAAGCATCTACTACGTCGTATCAAAGTAAAGCAAACGGAAGCCAAAAGACTCGGCAAACATCATAAAAGCTACATTGAATAGATTACAAACCGACTAAAGATGAAAAGTTATCCCTAAAACAACATAAAGAAACTTACAACATACGATGTCTCAAAGAAAGAGTTTACAAACTTGTCTTACAAACATGAAATAAAGTTCAACACATGTCTCAAAAGAAAAACAACAAGACTACAAGTTCAACATGATAAAGGAAACAAGATAACTCCATAGCAAGCATATCAAACGTAATCCTCGAAGTCATCATCAAACCCATGGTCAACATGTTCGTCTTCTCACCCCAAAAGCATACAAAACAAACATGCAATTGAGGTAAGTACATATGTACTTAGCATGAGGAAGAAGCTATTGAATAATTAAGTTTTACAACACAATGTTCATCATTATTAATCACGTTGTCTTTATGTGACCGACTCAAACTCTAAGGTTCACTTCATGCTCATCAAGATGTCATGACTAAGTGTTTCTAGCTTAGCTTATCTTTGTTACATCAGCATTCAATGGCACTACGCATGGTGTATATCCACCATGAGATATAACTTTGCAACCTATCAGTGGATCACACCGATAGCCACGGAAGTCTATTCCGGAAGACTCCGATGGTGTACACGTTCGGCGAAGTCCCTCCGCACCTAGAGTTTATTCCGGAAGACTTACAGAGTTATTCACTTTTCCTGACCGCCCACACATCGCGATATGGACTTGTGCCTTACCAAGAATTGATTGATGTTTAATCATTTTACTAAACAAGTATGTAAGTTATTATGTTGATAACAAGCCACCTAAGTATTTTCAAGCATGGCTCCCTCACAACTCCTAATCTCTCACATAGACCACTAGACACGGACATGTCCAAGCACGTACACAGACATTGATGAATTCTAATTCATCAAAGCACAGACCAATCATACTATTTCGACAGTCCCAGACTTCAACTCTTAAGAAAAATCCATCCGGTGCCAGAACTAAACGCATCGGAAGCTTAATCAAGGCTTGTTCATGTTCATTTAATGTTATTAGATCCAGAAACAACATTTAAAACCCAACTCGGGGCTTAAAACTGATCAATACACAAAACAGAGGTTTTGGCGCGCTCCAAAACCCTTCTGAAACATTCGGAATCTTTTGGTTCACTTTTGGCGCTCTCTAAAACCTTTCTGAAACATTCAGGATGGTTCTCTATTTTGGCGTGCCCTAAACGCCAAAGCCATAATCTGCCCTAAACCATTCTTTCTCTACACTTTACGAATTCTAACCAAACCCGACATGTTTAACATCCAAATACTCAGAAAAACAGCAGCAACTCAAGTTCTAAACATGGCATAACATAACATATCACAACTACAACACTTAAGCATGATTTCTATCCTCAAATCAACACCAAAACTCAACCCTAACGTCATAAACCGTAATTAAACAATAGGAAAAGCCTCTTACCTTAAAAGCTAGCAAAACCAAGCAAAACTTTCCAGAAATCTGCAGCACTTGAGAAGACTTCAACTAAGACCTATTTGATCACAATTAAACTTGGATTAATTGCTTATCAAAGCTTCTACACAAACGAGACTACGAATTAAGAGATTTAGACAACCAAAACTTGATGATCTTAAACTAGGGCAAAAATAACCTTCCTCAAAACTTCAACTTTCTTGTAGCAAAATGATCCTCTTGTCCTGCTGATTCGAAACTCTATTTGATATTGAAAACCGGTGAGAAACTAATGAGAATTTTGGAAGAATTCTCCTTGACTTTCTTTTTCTGAATTTGAGAGACAAATTGCACGAACTTCTGATTTTCTCTCTTTTCTGACAACTCCCGGAACTAAATGGGAGGTTATTTGCAAGAAAATAACTCCCAAGGAGTTGTATTTTTAATTAATATAAATACCAATTATTCCTTTTCCCCTTAATTATTTTCCCAAAATAATTCCTTTTTACTTAAAATCCATATTTAAATAAATATCATATACCGAACTTTACTGATTGACACGTCTTCACTTTTCTAAAATTCGAGATATTACAACAAAGTTACCCTTAAATCAATCAGAAATAAAAATAGAGGTCTTCAGTTGCACTACACCGATTCTATCGGTGCACCAATCTACATGTGGTGCGTAGAAATTAAACGACTTTGTGGAAGTCAGTTCTGGATCTAAAATCCGACTCCCGCAAAATCGATTCTGTATCGACCATAGGAAAGTCGATTTTTTATTCTAAAACCAATTTTCACAAGATCGATTATACAAAAACAGTATGATGCAACTATTGTATAGATGCAGCGATAGAACGGGTGGTTGCAAATAATAGCCATTTAAGAATATCACTGAAAGCCTATTTTTTTGCATAAGTATGTGATGATACACAGACACATGCATTCGACGGTGCAAACTAGATGCCGACGTAAGCCAGCATGTTCTTTATCAAATTTGCTGATGTGTCCGACAAATACATTCTATTACCATCTGTCTAAGAATCTAGTTTATATACGATGATCGAGTGCTATATGCACATGGAAAAGGTGTCACCACAACATTAAAAAAACCAACAGTATATGCTTAGGGTATAAAGAATGTGACAATTTCAGAATGAAAAGAAAAAAGAAAAAGAAAGAATGAGATTAATATCGTAACGTGATTAAAGAAAATGATAACTCCTTAACAGATGTCTTATACGTACACAACAAGAACAAAATATAATGTAAAAATGTGACATGACGTGCTTTTGCTTGTGGGACCTAAAATAATGACATAGTTCTACACTATAATCAATTATATAAGAAATATAATCAATGTCGTGCTTTGTGTAATGTATTCATATCGAAATATTACATTGGAAGTTTAAAAAAAATACATTAATGGTCTTTGAACCATTATCTTACCTTTTATATAGATATATATATGCCAATACATACACTAAAGAAAACACTTGATTCCCATAAACTCATATATACTTTTGGAGTGAAATATCATTAATCTTGGGAAAGAGGTTAAAAAAAAAAACAAGAAGATTCAAGAAAATTGTTGTCCAAAATTAAAATGGGATTTGAAAGTCACAAGACCACAATTTTTATGGTGATGTTGCAGCTCATGCAAGCAGTTCTTACATTAGCAACAAGATCTTCCCTTTTAGAAGGAATGAACCCAAGAATTTTTGTTGTTTAAAGGCAAACTATTGCAGCTTTGCTCATTTCCCCTATTGCTTTTTTTTTTTTTTATCAAGGCTGTATATATATTTAATTTATATAAATATATCCTTGATATCACTCATTGGGTAATTAATTAAGTCATCACTTATAACTTTTATATATAGTTATGTTTATATAAATGTATTGGTACACTATTAAACTAACATTATGTGATAATTTATTATGTTTTTAATTAATTTGAGTGTTACAATCAACCATAACATCTTTTTTGAAGGATTATATCTTGCTTCATCTTCAATGGCAAGTGAACTTAGCAATGTGTTACCTGCAATTACATTCATAGTTGCATACATTGTGGGGTAATTTCAAGATTCAAGATTTATATATATCTTACTAATTATAACTGTACTAGGAAGCAAAACTGTATACGAATGTAATATCCCACGTTCGAAAATGTGAAAGCAAACGTTTCTACATATATCTAAGATTATTAGCAATTTCAGTAATAATAAGACAGTGTATCTAAGTAGTTACTGAATCCATTGACATTGTTTTTACTGTGTGTAGAATGGAGAAAATAAAAGCAAGGAATGTGAAGCATTGCGAAGATCATCGGGACGATAATATGTGTTGTTGGAGCAATAGGCATGGTTATAATCAAAGGGCCAAAACTACTGAACAATGAATTTATTCCACCTAAAAAAGTGTTGTTCAGAAGTAAAGGAGATGATCAAAGTAGTTGGTTTCTTGGTTGTGTCTTGCATTTTTTTTTTTTTGGCCAATTTCTGGTGAAATTTTAAAATACAACCGTTGTAAGGAGGTTAGACACTAGGCATATACATATGCAGAATCACATGCGGAGACGAGACTATGGATAACATAAGCGAGAAGAGACATCTTGATTCGGCTAGCATCATAAAATCTCTCTAATTTCTGTTGGTCCATTTGGCTCATTTTGTAGGTAGCTTCCAGCATAAACTTATCCTCTTACATTTCATTAACTTTACGATAGCCCCACACAGTCTCTCACGATGTGACACTCAGCTTTGTCTGGTAGTCGGTCACGGGAGATTACATTCTCCCCCTATATATATACGGCCCACGACCTCTCTTAAGGTCAGACACTTTAGCTCTATCTGACAGTCGACTCGATATAATTTGTAACGCACCAGACCAGAACCCGGTCCTAGCAAGCGGCGCTACTTGAGTTATAATCGAAGGAAAAGATTTGAGCCTTGATAGTCTTGACAGAGTCGATCTTGTCATGATTAGAATTCACGATATAATTCCGTAATCGAGAAGTCTTATCGAATCAAAGGATGATCATATTTATGGATATATCTTAATCCTGAGGTGATCACAGTCAACTGCTTGAATCAGTATGAAGTTTGACTTGACGGTTAAGGATTACACCGAGTCTGTGGTCTGAATTACCCCATCTTGGAATTGTACTGGATTGAGTGAGAAGTCCGTGTTATCACAGATACGGAATCCATTCCTTCCATTTATGGAAGTAGATAGACAGTTCCATTATTTGTTAATCCTAGAAACCGATCGATCGCGCGAGTTCATATTACACTGATTAGCTACCAGTGAGTTGTATGAATTAATTGATCACTAGGGGTTAATGGTAAATAAGGATAAGAGGTTCTAAAAAAGGGTTAACGGTAACTTCCCGATTTAGAATGAACAGTCTATGGAGGATTAATCCATATGTAATGATTATATCAATGGACGCTTATTATTATTCTCGTGAGGAGATAAATATAATCTTATAATCGGAGGAGTGCAGTCACGGGATTATGGTGGCATATTCCTGTGATTGATTTATCGAATATAATCTTATAATCGGCGCTACTTGAGTTATAATCGAAGGAAAAGATTTGAGCCTTGATAGTCTTGACAGAGTCGATCTTGTCATGATTAGAATTCACGATATAATTCCGTAATCGAGAAGTCTTATCGAATCAATGGATGATCATATTTATGGATATATCTTAATCCTGAGGTGATCACAGTCAACTGCTTGAATCAGTATGAAGTTTGACTTGACGGTTAAGGATTACACTGAGTCTGTGGTCTGAATTACCCCATCTTGGAATTGTACTGGATTGAGTGAGAAGTCTGTGTTATCACAGATACGGAATCCATTCCTTCCATTTATGGAAGTAGATAGACAGTTCCCTTATTTGTTAATCCTAGAAACTGATCGATCGTACGAGTTCATATTACACTGATTAGCTACCAGTGAGTTGTATGAATTAATTGATCACTAGGGGTTAATGGTAAATAAGGATAAGAGGTTCTAAAAAGGGTTAACGGTAACTTCCCGATTTAGAATGAACAGTCTATGGAGGATTAATCCATATGTAATGATTATATCAATGGACGCTTATTATTATTCTCGTGAGGAGATAGATATAATCTTATAATCGGAGGAGTGCAGTCACGGGATTATGGTGGCATATTCCTGTGATTGATTTATCGAATATAATTGTTCAATAATTATTTATTTGATTTATCGGAGCCGCTGATTATTAGTCCATGGTCCCCGACGTGCCTCCTAATATAGCATAGCTATTCTCGGACGTCGAATCCTAATAATATTAATTTGGTTCTTGTTGGACTTTATTAAAACGATATTTGAATTAATTGTTTAGTGGACTATTAAATTAGTTGGGCTAAATAATTAAATATGTGGAAAAGACATTTTCCATAATCTTGGCCCAATTATTGTGTGGTGGCAAAAATTAATATTGACTAGGTCAATTTAATGATTTTCGCCCCCCTCTTATTTTTATGGAACAAGAAATTATTTTCTTGTGTATTAATAAGACATGTGCATAAAATATTTATTGGATAAATATTTATGGTAAATAATAAAGATAAATATTATTCTAGATTTGTTCTAGAATATTATGGAATTATCTTTTATTTATTGGATTTATTTTATTAGCAAAATAAAATCCTTGGAGGCTAAGTTTTACTCTCCTATATAAAGAGAGCTCTCCCAAGCCTTAACACACATGATATTTTCGACTTCTCCTCTTAGAGAGAAGAAGTGATAAAATTCGGCCAAGGGGTATAAGGGAGAAATCTTGGAGGTTTTTCCGGGTAGCATATCGGAAGGGTTCGAGTCGAGAATTCATTCCACCAGAAGTTGCTTGGATCACACGTACGGAAGATCGTGGTGCTCTTCACATCTTCTTACATTCATCCTTTTGCGGTTCTTCAACTTGAATTTCGAGATTCAAGAGGTATGATCTACATCCCCCTTGTAGAATAGATCTAGTTGTTTTATTACGTGATTATATAGATCTAGATCCTTAAAATCGCTTCCGTTGCGGATGGTATTATTAACAGCCTTGTCCTTCACATAACAACCAAAAGAATAAAATTCAACAAGCACATGATTATCATTAGTTAGTTTTGAAACACTGAGCAGGTTTTTAGTAATTTTAGGGACATGTAATATGTTTTTAAGGGAAAGACTAGTATGTGAACCACATAATTTGGATTGGCCAATGTGTAAAATGGAAAAATGCTCACCATTACCTACTGTCAAAGCATCAGATCCTTCATATCCAGAATTGATGTGGAGATTGTTAAGATCATCTGTGACATGACTTGTTGCTCCACTGTCCATATACCAGTTTGCATCACTCACAGTGTCAGAAGAGGCAATGTAGGCACTATTGTTCCTGTTGGGGTTTGAGGAATTGTTGCCATTTCTAGGAGTTCCAACATTGGAGTCAAATTTATGCCAACAATCCACATCAATGTGTCTAGTCTTGTTGCACACTTGGCAAACTGGTCTGTTTGCACCAGAATTTCCATTACTAGCACCAGAAGTCCTTCCTCCTCTACCCCTAGTGCTTCTTCCTCCTCTATTTCCTCTTCCTCTACCTGCACTGGAGTCCTGAAAGTTGTTTTGATTAGCATTCCTGTTGTAGCTCCTGCCTCCTCCAGACCTTGTTGCAACATTTGCAGACATTTGCCCCAAGTCAAGGCTGGTAGATGGATTAAAACGAGCCAAAAATCTTTCATGAGTCACCAACTGAGATTGGACCTCTTGCCATGTGAGAGATCCAATTCTTGATGTTATGTTGACAATCACAGACTCATATTCCTTGCTGAGACCTTCAAAAGTGGCAAGGATGAGTTCTCCCTTAGTAATGGGGTATCCTGCAGCAGTTAACCCGTCTGAGTATGATTTCATAAGAGCAAGGTAATCCATCAAGGTTTGGACCCTTTTTCAGCTCTAGTGAGGGCTGATTTGTACTCCAACATGCGAGCTTCAGATTTGTTGTTGTATAGAGCCTCCAGACAGGTCTAGATCTCGTTTGCGGTGGCACATCCTATTACTTCAAGAAGTGTTTCTTCTTTCATAGAACTCATAAGCCATCCTACCAGCAGCTGATCTCTTGTATTCCATTCTTCATATGCCGGATTTGGCACTAGGGGTGTAAACGGATACGGATAATCCGAAAACCGAACCGAATCGGGGTAATTCGGTTCGGTTCGGTTCGGTTAATAAGACCCACGGTTCGGTTTTCAAAATGGAAAAACCGGAATTTTTGGTTCAGTTACGGTTAGTGCTATAAATTATCCGAACCGAACCGAAAACCGAACCGAACCGAAAACCAAACCGAACCGAGTCCAAACTGAAAACCAAACCGTTTATATCCGAACCGAAACCAAATAGCAAAATAAAACCGTTTATGGTTAGTGAATCAAACTGTTGTAATTGTATAATTTGGACGAAATTTGGTTATTTCGGTTTGGTTTTTCGGTTAATCAACCGGTTATTTCGGTTCGGTTCGGTTCGGTTATCGCTAATTATTTACTTTTGATTTTTTTTCGGTTAACCGAACCGAACCGGTTATTTCGGTTCGGTTCGGTTCGGTTCGGTTTTCTTTTACAAACGGTTCGGTTTCGGTTCGGGTTTTCAATTAACCAAAAATTTCGGTTCGGTTTCGGTTTTGGCCATTAACCGATCCGAACCGAACCGTGTACCTATTTGGCACAGTACAGGGCATACCGGTGACGGGATTGAAGGTAGCTAGAACCTCCGGTGGCCGTGGTTTGGTCCCATAGAGATGACCATCGAGTTTGTGACCTCGAATAATAGGGAGAATGGTAGATGTCCACAAGAGGTAGTTGGATCTATCCAGCTTGATTGTACAGATTTGGCTCAGATTGTTACTGAATGGAGTAATGCTGCTGAGAATGGGATTCTGGGTTAGGTGGGGAGTGATATTTGCTATAGGTGATGCAGTGACAGAAACAGACTGCAAGAATGGTGGTGGTTCCGGAAGAGATGGTCGGAGAAAAGAAGTGGAAGCATAATGATGAGGTATGAACGCAGAGATGGAAGGCCCAGGATACTGGGTTTGAGGATTCGGCATTGTAGTGAAGGTGTATGTGGGAGCTCCAGTGGTGGTGGTAGTTCCAGTGGTTGTCATGGAATGAGGAGGCGGAGTTGCTGCTCCAGTGGTGGAGGTTGGTGTTGTAGAGATAGGAGGCAGAGCTGCTGCTCCGGTGGTTGATTCCACCATGCACGGCGTGAAAGCTCTGATACCAAGTAAAGTTTTAGATAAGACAAAACTTATATTAATTAAGAACCATTGCACCATTCTTATACAGCATACTAGATAATCTTGGGTACAAAGCTTTCATAGATCTTGTACTAGATTCTGTTACTAAACCTTATCCTTAATGTGCCACCTATTACAAATGTGTTAAGACACTAATACCCTTATACTCTAACACACTACACCGATTTTATCGGTGCACCAATCTACATGTGGTGCGTAGAAATTAAACGACTTTGTGGAAGTCAGTTCTGGATCTAAAATCCGACTCCTGCAAAATCGATTCTGTATCGACCATAGGAAAGTCGATTTTTTATTCTAAATTTGATTTTCACAAAATCGATTATACAAAAACAATGTGATACAATAATTGTATAGATGCAGCGATAGAACGGGTGGTTGCAAATAATAGCCATTTAAGAATATCACTTAAAGCCTATTTTTTTTGCATAAGTATGTGATGATACACAGACACATGCATTCGACGGTGCAAACTAGATGCCGACGTAAGCCAGCATGTTCTTTATCAAATTTGCTGATGTGTCCGACAAATACATTCTATTACCATCTGTCTAAGAATCTAGTTTATATACGATTGATCGAGTGCTATATGCACATGGAAAAGGTGTCACCACAACATTAAAAAAACCAACAGTAAATGCTTAGGGTATAAAGAATGTGACAATTTCAGAATGAAAAGAAAAAACAAAAAGAAAAGAATGAGATTAATATCGTAACGTGATTAAAGCAAATGATAACTCCTTAACACATGTCTTATACGTACACAACAAGAACAAAAAATAATGTAAAAATGTGACATGACGTGCTTTTGCTTGTGGGGCTCAAAATAATGACATAGTTCTACACTATAATCAATGATACAAGAAATATAATCAATGACGTGCTTTGTGTAATGTATTCATATCGAAATATTACATTGGAAGGTTAAACAAAAAAATACATTAATGGTCTTTGAACCATTATCTTACCTTATATATATATACTAGGAAAAGAGGCACCCGTGCTCCGCACTCCCGACGTTCCAGATTGTAAATATACAATGCAATTTAACGTGTATATGCATCGTTAATGAATTGGATTTTTGGTTTCAAGCTAGAGATGTAACAATATATTATAATCAATGATGCAATAGTGTGCCCATGGTATACGGTTTTACTTGTTTGCCGTTATTAAACCTGAACAAAGTAATTTGTCCAAAATAAACAACTTTATACTTTGAGCACATAAAACAGCAATCTAAAATTTCTAAGGCATAGCATACAAACATAATGACATCAATCATCTTCTATCATACAAAATAATCACTTTATCCAAAGGAAAGTGCAACCCTTAATTTACATAACCTAGATAAATTTCATCATATTGCTTTACATGGACAAAAATATTTTGATTTCTTAAGTCGATAGGTCACATGCCGAAACAGAGTCTATTAAATGGTACCGAGCTCCGCTCATCTTTTTTATTCTCTAGAACTGCCAAATTCTTTTCGACATCGTATGGATACTTTTCGACACTACTGAACAATTTTTTGTCAATTTCTACCTAAATCTATTTTAACCGAAAAAAGGAAGCTATCTTGGACATTCTTTGTAACAACACGTGTTCTACCAAAAACACGACACGACACGCTCTGATACACCCCGACGCCATATCCAACAGGTGTCGGTTGATGAAATGAATATTAATTAAAATTTTAATTAAAATCTAACACACCGTCAATACTCCACGACACAAAATCGACACATTTCGACACTACTAAACCCTTTTTTTGTATTCTCAGATATAGGCTAATTTTAACAGCCATGGTCAAATATTCAATTCGAATTTTCATAGAAATTAAATCAACAATACACTATAGTCAGTTTAACAATATTTGTGGCCAAAATATTTTTTTCCCAGGATATTTACTATTTTATATAAACGATATGTTTTTTTTACGAAAAAAAATTCATTTTAAGAAATTTAATATTTTATGTAATCGTCAAACCCAATTTTTTTGGCATGATATAAAGATCGTGTAGGCAATATATCGTGGTCTTATATCTTGAAATAAGTCATATTTCCGTGTACAAACGTTATGTTTTTTTTATAAAATGAATTTATTTTAAGTAATTTATAATATTTCATGTAAATGTCAAACACGATTTTTTTGGCATGATACAAAGATCGTATCGGCAACAAGTCGTGGCCTTATATTTTGAAAATAGTTATACCTTTGCTGCATATATTCGCACATTAAAAAGTGATACAATTGAGTCCTCCAAAATGAAACAATTTAACTCAAACCCTTCTACTTAAAAAAAAAAAAAAAGGGCTGGGCCGATGAACAGTAAACAAATAAAAAATATATTTTGGGCCAGGCTGATGAACAGTATAAAAAAAATAAAAAAATAAAAAAAAGGGGAGCCAATGAAAAAATTACACTTGTTACTCTCCCTTAACACACTTCTTTCTTATTATATATAGTAGGATAGGATATATATACATATATGCCAATACATACACTAAAAAAAACACTTGATTCCCATAAACTCATATACACTTTTGGAGTGAAATATCATTAATCTTGGGAAAGAGGTTAAAAAAAACAAGAAGATTCAAGAAAATTGTAGTCCAAAATTAAAATGGGATTTGAAAGTCACAAGACCACAATTTTTATGGTGATGTTGCAGCTCATGCAAGCAGTTGTTACATTAGCAACAAGATCTTCCCTTTTAGAAGGAATGAACCCAAGAATTTTTGTTGTTTATAGGCAAACTATTGCAACTTTGCTAATTTCCCCTATTGCTTTTTTTTTTTTTTTATCAAGGCTGTATATATATTTAATTTATATAAATATATCCTTGATATCACTCATTGGGTAATTAATTAAGTCATCACTTATAACTTTTATATATAGTTATGTTTATATAAATGTATTGGTACACTATTAAACTAACATTATGTGATAATTTATTATGTTTTTAATTAATTTGCAGTGTTACAATCAACCATAACATCTTTTTTGAAGGATTATATCTTGCTTCATCTTCAATGGCAAGTGAACTTAGCAATGTGTTACCTGCAATTACATTCATAGTTGCATACATTGTGGGGTAATTTCAAGATTCAAGATTTATATATATCTTACTAATTATAACTGTACTATGAAGCAAAACTGTATACGAATGTAATATCTCACGTTAAAAAATATGAAAGCAAACGTTTCTACATATATCTAAGATTATTAACAATTTCAGTAATAATAAGACAGTGTATCTAAGTAGTTACTGAATCCATTGACATTGTTTTTACTGTGTGTAGAATGGAGAAAATAAAAGCAAGGAATGTGAAGCGTAGCGAAGATCATCGGGACGATAATATGTGTTGTTGGAGCAATAGGCATGGTTATAATCAAAAGGCCAAAACTACTGAACAATGAATTTATTCCACCTAAAAAAGTGTTGTTCAGAAGTAAAGGAGATGATCAAAGTAGTTGGTTTCTTGGTTGTGTCTTGCCTTTTTTTTTTTGGCCAATTTCTGGTGAAATTTTAATACAACCGTTGTAAGGAGGTTAGACACTAGGCATATACATATACAGAATCACATGCGGAGACGAGACTATGGATAACATAAGCGAGAAGAGACATCTTGATTCGGCTAGCATCATAAAATCTCTCTAATTTCTGTTGGTCCATTTGGCTCATTTTGTAGGTAGCTTCCAGCATAAACTTATCCTCTTACATTTCATTAACTTTACGATAGCCCCACACAGTCTCTCACGATGTGACACTCAGCTTTGTCTGGTAGTCGGTCACGGGAGATTACATTCTCCCCCTATATATATACGGCCCACGACCTCTCTTAAGGTCAGACACTTTAGCTCTATCTGACAGTCGACTCTGATATAACTTGTAACACACCAGACCAGAACCCGGTCCTAGCAAGCGGCGCTACTTGAGTTATAATCGAAGGAAAATTGTGTATGATAACAGGTGCGAGTCTTAGTGGGAAAATACTTGTGTGGTGAGGGAATTAAGGTGAAGTGACGGGTGAAACGATCCGAACCACACAGTTTAAATACAGAATAAACTGTATGGCCTATACGGTGCCACATGGTGTCTCAACACCGTTTGGAGACACTACACAAGTATTTTCCGTCTCAGTGTTGTACCCTCACCATTTATCTCAAGTAGGTTGGACTTACTTTTTATCAGCTCTCCAATGTGCAGCCTTCTGTTGCGCCTACGCCGTAAGACAAACAACTCTTTTGTTGCGCCTACGCCGGTAGACAAAACACATTTACTAAATTTCAAATCATTACCAATTCCATCACTAAATGATTTACATGTAATTCTTACAACAATTGCAGGGTGTTGTATCAGCAGTTGCATATCTCACACAAGCCTGGTGCATAACTCGACGGGGCCTGCTCTTTTCGGCCATGTTTAATCCTTTAGGTACAGTCCTGGTAACCATATTTGCTGCTATACTCCTACATGAAGAAATGTTCCTTGGAAGGTATATATATATATATATATATATATACATTAGCAATTAACTGACATTCATACTGATGCATGAACTATTTCTGACAATGATATAAACAGCTTGATAGGTGCAATAGCAGTGATATTGGGGCTTTATATTGTGTTATGGGGCAAAGCTAAAGATCAAGAAAACAGATCATCATGCACAAAGTTGTATGAAGATTGTAAAGACAAAAACAATATCTGCCGCAAAATCGATTTGGAGGAGCCCTTTTTGCCTAAGAATGTTCTAGAATCCTAACCATGATCATTATAACGATTCTACCGGTGCACCACATCTACCCTACACCACACTGAATCAAACTTTCTCCAAAAGGTCAATTCTCATATTCAACCTTTTCAAAGTTGATTCTTGAATCGTTTCTGAGAAGTGGGATGCATGGTAAGAGTGGTGCATCGGTTTTGTGTAAATTCAAACATCTGCAAATAAAGGCTCTCAACATATCATGCATTATCTCTAAATCATAATTCAGCCCTTTTCATAGTCATCATCAATACTACTACATAGAAATATACCAGAATTATAGGACATAGTCAAAGTAGACAACATTAACAGAACAAAAGTATGCTGTACACAAATGCATCAAGATCTCACACATATGTAAAGCAAAACATTACACTCCATAATACTAATGCCTAAAATCATCAAACACTGGAACCGGGGTGGTGAAAGCTGTGATGATGATGATCGTGCAGTTTTTCAAGGATATCGTTTCCATGAATTGTCCTCCCGGTTGTTTCTGAACGCGCAGCATCCGATTGAGTAGACAATAATCAATGCAACAAGCATGATGATGTTAAGAATGGCTACTTTTTTCCAGTCGGTCCTCACATTGTCTAGTAGCCCTGCTTTGCATGACTCGCAACTGTAGCACAGAATGCTGGGATCGTTGTTCCAAGTGTTACAGTCCGGGTTCAAAAGGGTAGAGGTATCCGTCTTGGTCCAGTTAGTCGGGCTGACGTAGGTAAAGTTGCAGTCGATCGATGGCTTGCAGCAACCAGACTACACAACAAAACCCGAGTACAAGTTACAACTATGCCAAGATATGTGAAATGTTTAATATCAACAGGTCTATCATCAAACAGGCTGGCCAAAGACGGTCAAATAAGATACAATAATGCGGTTGTAAACTTGCTAAAGTCAAATGAATGATCAAGGGAAATGATCAAAAAATAACCCCTTGGAGACTCCGCAATTAAGGGAAATTCTACTGGACAGACTCCGTGATGAGGACTTATCACTTGCACCAATCACATTACGACATGTGTTCCACCCGTTCAAAGCGAAGAGGTTATGCTTAGGTTCAAAAGAATGGGACACATGTCATGATATTATTAGAGCAAGCAACAACTCTTTAATAGAGAGCCTGGAACAATAAATAACTAACCGTCACGTTTCTATGACAGCAGAAAGAAAGAAACCCAAGAAAAACGACATTACATTTAATACAAATTGCTTGGATCTATTGTCATGTCATTTGACTTGAGGATACACAACAAAGGCCAAGCTGGTTCTGTAATACATACTTTTTAAGGCCAATTGGCAGAAGGCAATTTTAAAAAGACAAATTGACATACTAGAAGTTGTATACATGGGTATGGATACACGAATACATGGTGCAGGGCTTTTGAAAATTACAGGATATGCATACTAAATGTATAATGAACAAATTATTCATAAAAAACTACTACAAGGACCAAGAATAAACACTCAAACGGATAAAATAGAACAATTTTCTTGTGGTTCTCCTCATTTTAGATTTTTGTACTTTTTCATAATGTTGGACCACATTTCATTCATTATCTTAACAATTTTCAACATGGTTCTTCATTGTATCCGAATGTATGGACATGCATATCCGAATCCCGTACACAACTCAAAAATCACAAATTCATCTCATTTGTGCATTCTAAGTATCCGGTGTGTGCGTATCGGATACAAGACATGATACGAGACAAAAGTATCCGAATAAATGACAATGGGAAAAAAAAAAAAAAAAAAAAAAAAAGAACAGCAGCAAGAATGATAATAACATACAAAAAGTGTCACACAATTGACAGAAGGAAAAAAGCCAAAGCAATTGAAGCATCCTGCCATTAAACTGTCAAAGAAAAAAGGCCTTCAGATATTGAAGAATATTATGCAAAAAGTAGTTCTTTTAGATAGCAGAAAAAGGAATCCACATCACCCAGAAAGAATAATCTCTTTATGAAATCTTTAACCAAAGATTCCACCTTTACAAAAGGAAACCATGAGAATGCAGGGAAATGTTTGACTGAATTGATTAATTTCAAACCCAAAAGCAAGCAATGAAATCCATCAAACACCTTTCAACTTGCACCAAATTCAATCAAAAAAAGAAGATAAATCATTCCTATGATGAAAAAGGCCTAATAAAAGCAGAAAAAAGAAATTCAACAAAAAGGTCAAAGTCAGATAGCGCGATTTCAAACAATAAAGGAGAAAATAAAAATAAAAACATTCAAAGCCAGATCTAAAGCAACAGCAACCAATCAATCGCAAAATTCAATAAAATCAAAAGGGAAGAAAAGAAAAAACGTTGACCTGAAGAGCAGAAAGGTGTTCCTTGTAGAAATCGTCAACAGGGGTATTAGATCCATTATCAATAAGGCTCTTGCAAACCTTAGAATCCTGAATACAACTCTGAATCCTGTTCCAATTCTTGGGATTAGTAACCCTTTTCTGCAACCAATGGGAATAATCCCCAAGCCTATACTCCTTATAGCCTTTACCAGTAACTGCTTCTCCAGCCCCTTTATTAGTAACAACGAAGGCAAAGATCGTGAAGCAAAACAGCAATAGAATGAGGAGAAACATAACCAAAAGGTAGAACCAAAGTAGCCATGAAACTCCGCAACAAGCCCCAACAAGACCCGCCAGTGAAACCAGCATCAAGAAAACGCCTAGGGCTATCACGGGTTTCTCAAGAAAACGCTCGCACTCTGTGCTTGATTGTCTTGAAAGCCATATCCCTCCAGCAATTATCGGAATTGACAAAAGGAATGTTAAGATGTTCAAAAATCCGATCAGATTGTTACTCAGCTTCACCATTTTTTCTTATCCAAAAAAAAAAAAGTCCACGGGTTATATGATGAATCTGTAACACTAAAGAAAAAAGGCAGAATTTTTTCAAAGGATTTTAAGAACAGGGATTTTCTTGCGGATGATTCAATTCGAGATTATCGAAATGATGATAAACGATAGGAATTCGGGATAATTTAGATTCGACGGGTACGGGGAGAAGTTTTAAGGGGAATGTTGTAAGCGACGCGTTTCTTGGGAGAGACGTTACTCGCCTTCTGATTGGTAGGTGTTTCTGATTGATACCGTTTTTTTTTTTTTTTTTTTGGCATTTTCCTTGTCGATATAGGCAAACGTGTGAGATAAAATGTGGGTGTAGATGTTGCCTAACTTCTATAAATTCGTCGTGTTGAAATTGACAAGGAAAAAAACTTATAGAGTAATGATAATGATACAATTATTGTGACATAACGAGTTTCACAAAGTAATTTATATTATTGATTAATAATGTAGATTTATTGATCATTATTATATCTATAATGATAAGCGGTTTAGATGCATGTTGTGGTGCTCGTTGTGTCATTATCATTACTCAAACTTATAATCACTAGGATCCCCTCATCTTCCTTACCAGTGGCGGAGCCAGAAAAATGATTCAGGGGGTGCCGAAATACTTTATCTAAGTTTTTTTTTTCAAGGGGTGCATAAATTTTTTTTTCGGTGTAATATACATTGTTTTTCTTCGATTCAGGGGGGTCCATGGACCCCATTGTTGTGGTTGTACATCCGCCTATGTTCCTTACACAGTTCCGCAGATAAGGCGATATCCCTCGTCTAGGTCCTTACATCCCGACCCGACATAGTAGTGAAAGCAGTAAATCACAATAACTCCTCTAGTTGGGAGGATATGACCAAAGGCATAGCAATGTTGGGGGCTTAAAATGTCTAAGTCTACCCGGTCGTTATTTTTAATACACCAAAAAACTTAATATAGTTCACCCGACCATACATAGATAGTTCACTAGCACATCCGGATCCTCCTTATCCAATGATGGAGCCCGGAGTTAAGCCCATGCTAGGGTGGCTACTATGCGTTGGATTATAATTGAACGCCTCTAAGTCAGAATTTGGGTTAGACACGATGCATCTACTTGCCGTTCGTTTTCCAACCCGCAGTAGGGGCCTTTGGCCCCCAAAGGCATGTGTCGTTGGCTTAGCGTTTACAGCAAAATAATTTTGATGGCCGACATGAAGTACAATTCTTAATGAACGGTGAGTTTAATCATTTGCAGACGACTTAAATATGTGACGGGGTATTGTAAGGGGCAGAGTGGCCTTACTGCCATGATCCTCTAAAGATTTAGCCATTTGTCGCTCTGATTCGTTCCCCCCAAACCCATTCCTCCAATAACTACTAAGTACGAGTTGAGGCTATGTGGATTTTCCATTGGCTAAGGGTCATCCGCGTATGTGCCATTGTCCTAGAAGGTGTGCGATGCCACGAAAGGACGCACAACAACCGAATCGGGGCATTACAATGGTATTTAGATGGTTATGACTTCGGTCCGACGAAGGAAATGGATGCCTTCATGGTGTCTATCACTTGTTCAATTATATTCATCAAGGCGTGAGGTTTGAATGATAAGAGATATTATGATCGAGTCCGGGGCATG